>OMNM01001486.1:0-12594 GCA_900302745.1 Parablennius parvicornis
AAGGCAGTAATTACCTGAGCAGGCATATTTGGATTGTGGGATGAATTTGAAGGGTAAAATCCCAGACAGACAGAGAGTATGCAGACTTCATGCAGTTCAAGGTTATTAACCAGGATATTATACAGGCACTGTTCTCACTATTAATGGCTGAAAATCTTTTTCAGGACCTGGCGAAAGTCACTTGATCCAGAAGTGATTTCTGATGCTCTGATCAATGTGGCCAAGCACCTGGGCTCTCTGAAGTTCAAAGTGTGGGAGAAAATGAAGAGTGCTATTAAATACAGTGAGTTTCTCCAACAGTTTTGTAATCGTTTTGTTTTCCTCTCAAACTAAGGTTCCGTTTTGTCTTTCCTTCAAGACCCAGTGATTCTTGATCCCAACACAGCAGCCAGCTGTTTCATCATCTCTGAGGATTTAACAACTGTGCAAAACTCTACTCAAATCTTCAAGCTGCCAGACAACGCAGAGCGATTTGACGTCAGTGCCGAGATGCTAGCCGCTGAGGGTTATTCCTCTGGACGCCACAGCTGGGATGTGGAGGTGAACGAGAACGCCTACTGGGTGGTGGGCGTGGCCAGCCAGGCTATCAACAGGAAAGGAAAGCATGTGCTGACACCGGCAGAGGGATTCTGGACTATAAGATTTCGCAATGGAGAACACAAAGCCTGCACAGCGCCGTGGGAGCCACTCAACATGACGAGAAAACCGGAAATTATCAGAGTAGTTTTAGACATGGATCGAGGCAAGGTGACTTTTTACGATCCCCGAGAGAGAAAACCTCTTTACGGTTTCACAGAAATTATGGCACCTACGGTCTTTCCCTACTTCTGCACGGCTTGCAAAGAGCATCCGCTGAAAGTTCTGCCTGCAAAAATAATTGTGTCAACGGACATTTAAGTAAACTTGAGATATTGCTTTGCCATCGTTTGTACAAAAACTCAAAGAGAAAAATGAAAGAGATCTAAAGCTTGCAGGGTTTTTTTGTTTTGTTTTGCACAAGATGAATAAGATTATTGTGATGGTTACATAGTCACATCTAGAGGTTTTAAACAGATGACATGAAACACGTTTAAAATATTTAATTTGAGTTACAACAAAGGAAATGTCACCTGTGCGATCAGGGATTGCAAATATCTTCACAATCTTTACATCTATATTTATATTAATACACATACAGGATGTGTTACATAGAATGACAGTCATTGTGTAACTTGGCTTTGCATGACACAGAATCACTACTTTTGATTTCCACATGTGAGCTGCTTGTTGAACGGAGCTTTGAAAAAACATTAAAACAGATCCGGAGCATCATAAAAGGCACGTAGAGTAAATATGTTCTTGTTTTTGCAAACCCGTGAGTGTTTTTCTGAGGTTCAAACCTGAAATGTGAGATTGCTCATCTATTGCATTTAGACTTAGACTATTCTACAATTAGTGTTTAAACTAGTAACCACTTATACTGCATGCTGAAGTGTGGTTTCTTAGCCGCTTTAAACCCCCCCCCCCAAAAAAAAAACAGTAGTAAGACCACTGTTTTGTTTAAACCTAAGAAAAAAAAAAAAGAATCTTGCAGCATATTTTATAAATGGATATGTGCTCAGTAACAAAGTCTGACTTGACACTACCCTTTCCTACTATCCGTTAATGTAACATGTAACTTGGCTGAGTGAGATATACACTCATTGTGCGGTGATGCTCGAAGGCTTCATGAGGTGTTGGTTTAATATTCAAAAGGAACTATTAAAAGTAATAAATGCCCTCACATCATGTACTGGTGTGTTACTTACACAGTGTTAAAAACTTCATCTGTAACAGTCGATGTAAGTAGGTTTTTTGTTTTCCAACTCTTTGTTTCCTGAATGGTTAAAATCCAGCCATGATCACACAGTACTCTTGCCTTCAACAGCACCTGTTACACCGAGGCACCCGGATTATCCTACGATAGCCACCATGTCATAGAGACATTCTTCCTTCCACTATAGCATTGTACAGCTCTTCATCCATGGTGTCGTAACTTGCAGCTCGAGCATTCAAAAAGAGGATCTGATCAGTTGTGAGTCGTGGATCAAATCCTTCCCTCTGCAGTCTGGTTTTCTGGATTTTGAATGTACCTATACAAGAATGTTGAGATACACAAAACAGCTTAGAATTTGCTGATATGACACGCATTTCCCTGAAATCATTAAGGAGAAACAATGCTACAGTTTACCGGTGGTGTCTACGTGTGGGGAGATTCGCAGGAAGACGGGCCGGGCATATGATGGCAGAACTCGCTGTAAATTCTGTATGAAACTGCTGCAGTCAAAACTTCCTGCAGGGTCTGCAATGGCAGCCATGCCGGCTTTACCTTCCACACCTGGGGAGAAATAAGAACAGAAATGATTAGCGGAGTACAGCCAAAACAATGTCCATAAAATAGTTATGAGCTCTATCTGATGCTTAAAAGGTAAAATACATAATATATATGTTTATCGTGAATATATAATAAGCAGAACAAGATCATACAGAAGTCACACTATCATTTCCAGGACAATCTTGTAGTGTGCTGCTGGTTTGCTTTTCAAAAGAAGTTTTCTAATTTGCACCCGCTCATTTAGTCTTGTAATACAAGTGTTCAAACTGAAGATGGCGTGTTGATCCATTCAAAGATGCAGCAGGAGGGATATTTCAAACAAGAGTAAAAGCTATTGGTGATAATTAGGGTATACAAGGTGACTCTCTTTCTTTAAAAGACAAATATGAGGTAAGAAATCACCTGGCACTGACACTCCGTACACAGCCACGTCAGCCTGGGCCAGAAGATTGCTGAGGATCCCCTCCACTTCAGTAGTGGAAACGTTTTCTCCTCGCCAACGGAAAGTGTCCCCGCTGCGGTCCCGGAAGTACATATAGCCCAAATCATCCATCACCAGCACGTCACCTGAGGAGGAGGGAAAGAAACCCAAGCTGTTTAATGATGATTCATTAAGACTACTGATGCTTGGGTTAAACTTAGCTGATCCTTAAAAGTTGTGTTAAGTATTTATAAACCTGGATACAGACAGTTAAAAAAAAAAAAAAAGGTAACCTGATATATATGCAGTGTCATTTTTCCTGAAGACATTATGAGCTATTTTCTTCCTTGTAGCATCCTGGTTAGCATAGCCGTCAAAACGACGTAATGGGTCCTGCTGGTTGATGCGACCTACAAGAAGGCCCGGTTCTCCTGAAAGCAGAGAAGAGCCAAACAACGGGCCTTTAAAAGATCCAAATAGTTCAACGAGGTTAAATACACCTAAGAAACGTAATTATAGCAGCACATGTATTCGTTACCAGGGCCGCAGGGCACACAAAGGCCCCGGCTGTCCCGGACGAGTTCCATGGTTTCCTCGTCAACCCTCACCAGACGGATGGGATACACGTTAGGCAAAATGCGACTGTTGAACCCGCAGGCTCCCACCTGGCAGGACAGAACTAGCTAGACTCTGATCCAATTCATATTGTCTTAATGAGGGCAGAGGAAACAACAGTCACTACCGACCTTGCCGTCCATGTTGGCGATGCTGCAGTTGCACTCAGTCGCTCCGTAGAACTCGCCGATCTGCGCCACCCCAAAACGCTCAGTGAAGGCCTCCCACACGCTGGGACGCAGTCCGTTTCCCACAGCCAGTCGAACTTTGTGGCCTTTCTCAGATGGTCGAACCGGCTGCGACAGAAGGTAGCGGCAGATTTCCCCAATGTACTGCACCACCTCGAAAAAAAACACACACATTTGGTCTTTAGTCTTTGATGTCATTAAAACAAGCACGTTGGAATATTTTCCAGGCGGAAGCTCTTACAGTGCAGTTGTACTTAATGCAATCTTCCCAGAAGCGGCTGGCAGAGAATTTCTTTTTCACGACCACAGTGAGCCCATGGATAAGACACTGACCAACTCCAATAATGTTGCCTGAGAACGAGAAAGTTTGTCTCAATGATAAGCAAACAAGCTAAAATGATTGATGAAGGTTGTTAGTCAAAAGCTTTGGGTGTACATCACATACCTGCTGAATGATACAGTGGCAAGCAGTCGTACACAATGTCATCAGGGCGCATGCGGAAGGCAAAATGTCCAAATGCAGCAATTCTGTAGTAGCTGTCGATCGACAAGGGATGAAATGCTCAATTATTTATCATTTGCTTTAGAGTAATTGCATGAACTCAAATGGATGCTGTTGTTTGTGAGTGGAGAACACATACCGACTGTGTACCACAATGGCAGCCTTGGGCAGTCCTGTGGTCCCGGAGGTGTAGATATAAAAAAGGCGGTCTGATGATGAGGAAGCAATACATCATTACAACTGCAAATAGCCATTTCATGATGCACACAAAGAATTTATGAACTCTCGTTTTTCATTCCAAGACAAAACTGAACCATTACTGTCATTCTATCTCATGTCTACCTCTGAATAATACCAGCTACAGTTGGTCATGTGAGTTATCTCCAACTTACACCTTTATTAGCCATTTACAGATTATGATAGAAACACAGTTGGTTTGTATTAAGGGCTTTGAGAGTCTTGCCACAACAAAACTTCAATAGTCATTAATATCTACTCCAGACAGCTGCCTACATAAAAAATAAAAATAAATAAATCTATTCCTGAAACTGAAACAGCTCAAAGGAACTCTTTATCAGATTAAGTCAAAAAAATTACTGGAAAGCAATTGAAGTACAGTGCAGTGAAAAAAATGAAATGACTACAAATTCAAATTTACAAATTCAAATTGATTACAAATAAACAAGGCAAACATATGGAATAAGTGAGAACTATTGAACAGTCAGAATGAGAGAGTTGAAGGAGAGGCAACACACTCACCATTCATGCCTTTAGGGGGATCACAAGGCGAAGGGGCATGTCTCGGCGCAGTGGCTAGAATCGGGTCCAGAGGCCGAGCAGCCAGACTGGCTAGATGTCCTGCACCGAGGTCTCCTGTGGAGAACCGTACCATGGACTGGCTGAGGCTGGAACTGACTTCCAACATTGCTGATATTAAGAAGGAGGAGGAGAGGCAGACGAGACGTGAGCAAACATGGAAGTCCGACAAAACTCTCCTGATTTCTAAAGAATCAGTTGCACATCTAATATTGTGTAAAGGTTGCTGCAACAGTAAAAGGCTTCCAAAAGTGATTTTATAAATAGGGTCCAATGTGACCGAAACAACATGTCCTATTAACATGACAAGATAAAGACAGTTTGTCTTTTATATAGACTGAATTGTAACAGTAAAGTTGAATTTGCTGTGTGATGTCATATACATGACCTTTTCAAATCAGCTGTTCCTACTTTGTTCTTACCATCAGCCAGCTCAGCTCCAAACACTATCGCCCGTGACCCTGACACGCCAATGCAGTGCAGAAGAGGATCACAGCGGAGGCTGAAGTTGATGAGTGCAGCTTCCACCCCAACCTTGGCCAAACCCAGCCAGAGCGCCACCTGTAACGGCCTACTTTCCATGAAGAGAGCCACCACATCTCCAGACACCCATCCCTGACCCCTTGCCCAGTGCGCCACTGCATTCGAGATCTGGTCCAACTGGGTGAAGGTCCACGTTTCCCCCGTAGCTTCATAGATCAGCGCCGGTTTATTTGGGTGGAGTTTGACGGTCTGGGCAAAAATGGATGGTATGTTGCTTCCAGCGTTCATGTAACGCCACAGAGCCATCTTCACTCTCAGCAACACATACAGGCCACTGGTTGGGGAGAAATGACAAGCAGACATGAGCAGCACAGGGATGTTGAGCATCACTGAGTTATTTGCACACATCCAGCTTACTTGAGGTCCCTCTTAGCAGTGCGTGCTGCTATGTAGAAGTACTTCCAGCTTTTTGTGCCCAAATACACTCCGAGGCCTGCAACCAGACTCCAGGACCAGGACACCCCGACGAGGCGCAACAGTCCCATGGACCCCAGAGAGGCTGAGACACTCGCAGCATTGTGCATTCTTGTCACGGAGTAGAAAAGACACAGATGGGCTTTTTACAAAAGAGTGGGCTCAGGCTAAAAGCCTGCATGGCTTCCCCTCACAGGGCTGGAGTCCTGTAGAACAGCCTGGTACACCCAAGTACACATTGATAACTTTTTTTTTTTTTTTTTTTTTTAAATAAGTAGTAACAATAACGTTAAACTAACAAAAACAAAAGATCAATCGGCAGTACATCATCATAGACGATTAAAGTCACCATTAAACAGTAATCGAACCAGTCGCCTGAAGTCGCATATAAAGTGCTGACTGCGGTAACTTGTCATTACAACTTACCTACGGGTCCCTGAAGCGCCGTAACCTTTCACCCGATAACCCCACCGTTGGGATCAACTTGAAACGAAGTTGCTTTCGCAGAATGTATCAATATCAAACTTTTCACCCGTCCGCCTGGATTGATACAATACAGCGGAGTTTTGTGTTTTGTTTGAACGGAAAGTAGTAGTTTTGAAGTGTTGCCGCAGTTTCACTGCCCGTCCTGCGTGGTTGTTGTAGTTATATGTTCACACACAAACCTATATATTCAAGAAAAATATCAGACGTACGTTAGCGTGTCCCGGAGGCTGGCGTCTACAGAGAAGCGTTCATAGCGTGTGTCCGTGCGGCATAAGCAAGATATTTGATAGCGAAATAGGAATGTGAGCAATGCAATGCAGTGTGAATCGATCTACTTTCTGTACTCCATATTGAATCCAGTCAGAGAATGAGCACCGCCCACCATGGGTGTAAACCCGCTCGTCTATTAGTTTAGTCGGGAGTCTGTCAAGCTGTTCTCAATTGTGATTGGATAAAATTAACCCCGCCCACCTCAACGACCATCACATTTGCAGGTGCTTGCTGTTGAAAACAGAGCTAGGCACAGACTGTCAACTAAATGCAGAGAGATGTTGCTAAGTCTGTTTCACTCTCCTTTCAGACTTTAAAATAGCTGAATATGAACCGCAAAAAAGTCTTTGAAAGTTTTGATTCTATGAAAAGAAAACCCCAACACAACAAATACTTTATTTAAAACAAAATTCGGGAGAAAATACAAAAGAAAAATGTCATTGCAGACTGAAGGCCTGTCTGTGTGTATCTGCACTGTAGCCACTTCTTGTCACTTTGAGTCTGTGAGGATTCAGACCGCAGCAAACTCGAGAAAGCACTGTCCTCCTTAGTAAGATGTAAACCCAAGGGTCCAAGATCTGATTCCAGGAGGCGATACGTAACGCCATAAGAATAAATCCATCTTCCAATTGAGCTGATGCTTTGTGGCTTTGGTTGATCTGCATCAAAAAAATGTGGATCTATAAATGGAAGAGAAACATTATCACACAGGATACACTACAATGATACTTCATATTCAAGTAATTTCATATCATAATCCAGTGGGCCTAAAATACACTGCACCACCCAAGATAGGTCTGGAAATAAAATCTTCTGACGAAAACAGAAATACTCACGAGAAAGGGGCTCCAGCAGACACAAGAAACCACGGTGATAGCTGCTAGTTGCATCATCATCTCCACATCCAACGAACATAACACAGAGGAAGAAGAGGCAGATGAAGCCCGCCGAGCACACTGAGCAGCAGCAGCTTTTGTATGAACATTGTAGGACTTAATCCTGGGGTGCAGTAATGCCAACCCACTCAGGATGTTGCACATGAGGGAAAGAACGAGTGCAGTGAGGCCCAGACTTGAGAACACCAGAGCCAGGTTTGTGTCAGCTGCAGACTGTGGATCATGGAGAGGCAAAAAGCACCAAGTGCCCGGAGACTGGGTGGTATAAGTTCCCACTTCAAAGAAAGGTAGGATTGCTAACACAAGTGCAAGAGCGAACAGAAATAACACAATGTGCCTCACATGAGTCACTGTAATTGTAGAGGCGTGGTAAAAGGGCTTGGTGATGGCAATACAGCGTTCAACTGCCATGGCACAACCCAACAACAGGGAACACAAACCAAAAAACACCATGCATGCTCCAAAAATATGGCAGAATTGCTTGTTGGGCTTCACAGCCTGTCTTTCGTATCTCCTAATAATGTGCAGGTACAATGCAAATGCACCTGGAATCGCATGACCTCCGAGATCGGCCAAAAGCAAAGCCACTGTCAGTAGTAGAAATGGTGTTTTGGATTGACGTTGAAATCTGGCAGTTGACTTAGCCAATATATAAAGACCTGTGAGGTTGGACACTGTTCCAAATATCATGGTGAAGCAGGATATTACTAAACCTGCAGGCTGAATAGATTGGAAAGTGCTGTTATGCCATCCACTTTGTTGAGAGGAGTTGTTCTTCAAGTTCTGGTGGAGGATGGGTGTGGAAAAGGTAGGAAAGGAAGTCACGAGTAATGACATTGTCTTCATCTTCATTCTGGAGAAAAGAATTACATTTAAGATGTTCATACTCATTGAGTCATAATTTTTAGCTAATGCTTTCATGTCAGCCTATTCTGGAATGGTTTTTCAAGTAAATTATAGACTAAAAGACTGCTGTGAAATCTTGACAAAATCATTACTAATGAAGGCTATAATACATGCTTCACTGGGCACCTCAAAGGCTGATTACAACAAGTGGTCTGTCAGTGACACTGGGGATTTAGACTCTAATTAGAGGACCCACTACTGCCTGGGCAATAATGAAGAGGAGTGGATGAAGCCTTGTTAAAGTATTTTCTGTAAGTGTTTTTTAGTGTCTGCCTGTTTTGCAACTGCAAGCAATCAGAAGGGCTTACTTGGAATGTATGATTGCACGCTTCCTCCTGAATCTCACTATGCGATTAAATCATGAAAATCCAGATCTTAACTACAAGCTGACATGACAGGACTGTCAACATAGTGAGCCTTTAGTGTAATTTTGTCCTCTTTTACGATTGGCTCTGAGATTAAACAGAATGTTTCCTGTCTCTGAAATGCATTTCTTATCACTTTGTTTTCTGCCATTCTAAATATTTCTCTCGCCAAAGACCTTTTATTGTTGAAAATCTCTGGAAGCTGTCCATTTCATTTCAACAGCTCTATCGGCTACAATTCACTTCCACTTTCTAATGGAATTTTTGTGTCAGCTGAACTGTTTCCCGATGTAATGCTTGTAATACTTTTTAGAGGTGAGATAGCAATACCTAAAATAGCAGAAATGCTTCACGTAGTCATATTAGGATGATTTCTAGTATCTAATAGAGTATGTCATAACCTTGGATCATTTTCACAAGTTTTAACTTAGAACCAAAATTGGGAGATTAAACCTAGATATTGTTTCGCAACAATAAAAAAAAAAAAAGCTGAGCAATGTCCCTAGGGTGACACCTGATATGTTTTCATTAAAATTTAAACAGCTGGGTGTGTCAGTTTGCATCATCATTTTCTCCCTAACCTGATTCGCAATGAAACAAACGACATTCTTGCAACCGCTAACAGATTACAGTAAATCTCACCTGGTATGCTATCAACCTCTACCTTTTGACAGGGACACTGCACAGGAGCGATGGGCACAAGTATAAGTTGTTAGATTTGGAAGAAAAATAACACTTGAGTGGAGTCTTTCAATAGGAAAAAGTCACCTGACATGAATTTATCGAGCAAGGAAATTAGGAGGTTGATTTGATTAATTCTCAATTTTTGATGCAGTAGTAAGAAAAGTCAGTGGCGTCGAAGATATCATCAGGTTGTGTACATAATATCAGTATTTTATTGTCGAGTTACACATACATTGCAGAGGTTTTAAACCTTTAACAAAGACTATCATGGTTTTAGATGTAAAAAAAACCAAGTTATCACAATCCATGTGTTAACACAGTCCATGTTTGAATACCTTCTTTGCATTTCTTTATATCACCTCTGTCTTATGTCAGTAACAGTGAAAACAAGTCTACTGCAGTGTGAGGTATTAAAGAGGAAATAAATGACCAAAAAGAAGTCAAGGATTTTATTCAGCCCTGGCAGGATGTCATTCGTGAGAAAAAACGTTTGCCTATAAGAATTAAGTTTATTTTTTAAATTCAACAGATGCTGTTTATGTTAGGGTGTGGGGGTATGAGGGTATACCTCAAAAACCTATATTGTTTATTTTTTTTCACTGAATGCTGTGGTCTTCAAATGGAGCAAAACAACTTAGGGAAAATATTGATGCCCCGCTTATCTCTGCATGCTACTTCTTCTGCATTATCCGTCTTTAGCTATCATTTCTTTTGTCTCTTACTCATAATGGCAAAAGAATAAACAGGATGAACTACTAACAAATCAATAAGAAAACCAATCTTTTCTCCAGTGTCACGTGCTCAGTCAGTCACACACATTCACTTTCTATCGTTTGCATCTTTGTATTTTAGCTTCACTTAAACTATTATCTTATCAGTTAGTGCAGACTAAATCACTGAGGCAGGAAATTGCAGTGAAATAGTTATAAACCTTACCTTCAGATGACTCCAGATGAACACAGGATTGATTGAGGAAACACAAAGTATATAAATGTGTCTCCTTTCAGCAAGGCTGCCTGATTTGCCACAATCTGTTATTTCTGTTGCCCACAACCACTTACTACTGTTTCCCTCCTTTTATTTTTTTTTTTGCCTCCCTGATCGTTTGTCTCCTTGCTTGGTCCGGCTTTCTCATCCTCAAGAGACTTTGCAGCTATTTTATCTGTACTCTCTCCCTACTGGACCTGCATTTTCCATTCGCTTCTCTCTGGATGTCTTCCATTTATTCACCCTCCCTACTGATCCTTTAGTGCTGAGTGGATCTTAGCCATCAGCTCACTTTTGCAGTATTGATCTGCTGCTGGCCAGATAGTCAAATGGCCTATTTCCTAACAGTTACTTTGTCAGACTCTCAATGGTAGCTTTAGTTTCATCCAAATAAGAGCTATTTTGATGTTGCACTTAATTATGATGAATATTCGCCAATGTAACATAAGCGAAGGCGATGAGAGGAGCATGAGGGAGCACAATAGGTATGAAATATGACACTGTTCAGTGCCACTGACCCGGTCTGACTAATGTTTTGAATTCATTTTGCTATGAAAACATGTGTCTGAACATTTTAAAAGCAGAGGGTATAAATTAATAATAAAGGGTTGTAAATGTTTGAAGAGAGAATCTCTAAAGTTCAGGCAGGTTTTAATGGACATCAATCCTTGTTTTTAGACTTTTATCTAAAAAGTTTATCTGTTTATCTGTTGAAATTCAAATACCAGTTTTGAGGCTTCATAGCTGTTTTTGAGACCATCCTGTTTCTGATCTCATATAAACAGGAAGTAAGGGGGAAGAGTGTAATTTTCTCTTTCTCTCTTTGTGCAACATGAAAGTAGACATTGCTTTTTTGGTTTTGTTTATTTTTTGCTTGCACTTTTTTGGAACATTGTCAGTCTATTTAGGTGTAATTTTAGAAATGTATTTGTGAAATAAAAACAGTAATCTTTAGTCCTTTACTATTTATTTTATATCCAACAATCTAAGCAATATGCCAACAGTGACTCGACCGTTACAAATAAACCTTAAACGTGAGGTACATCAGAATATTAAAGTGGCTTTACACTCTCAAGAAAAACAAAACAAACTGACAAACTGGAAAAGCTAAAACTCCATGACAGCCCAAAGATAAAAATCATAAAATACATTAAAATACATACATTTTTTCAAAATCTTGACCTGTGTTTAACCAGTGTGTAGCATTATAGATAAAACTGAAAACATTAATAACCAAAGTCCACAGCCTTTGAACATTTCATCCTCTGAGATCTGTAAATAGACAAATTCAGTTAAAATATTAACTTATAAAACACGGAGCAGGAATAAACACATCAAATTGACTAGCAATATACACTATACACAAACATTTGTTCCCGTGGTCTTGATGAAGTGATAACAATAAGAGGATACATCCTTAATAAAATCTCTATTGCCATAAAGTACCTGAATAAGACAACAAACAGTATCATTTGCATGTCAAAGATATTTTGGTCCTAAACCAGTAAATATAGTTTCATATAAGAAACACTAATCATTTTCAGATTAATTGATCAGAAATTTGTTTCATAATATATTGTTGAATACTATAAAATAGTTAAGCTCTGTCATGTTAACAGTTCTGAAAATACAGTAAAATAATGTATTTACTCATTGAAAAGTGCATCTCAACTGTTGAATACTGTCAACTGTGTTTCCCTATTTGGATATGATTACTTTGTTTGTGTAAGATTATTCACTTGATGTCTTCAAATCCAAAAATCAATTTATCTTCTGTTTTGCTGTATTCAACATAAGGTGTAGGAACAACCCATTCATGACTAGAAATTGCTTCCACAGATGGGAGAGCAGCTGCTGACTGTATGTATGACATAAAAGTTATCAGCAAATCAGGTTTTTCTCCGGAGTCACTGCTCAGCTCCTCAAATGTGAGACTCTCCTGTATCCTGGGAGCTCTTGGATGCCTGAGTATAACGAAAAAGGGAAAGGACAATACAATCAGTCATGCAAAACTTTGAGAGTGTGCGTTCATTATCTGAATAGACTTTGTGGTGTCACCAAGATGCAAAACACTTCACACCTCCTATAGTTTTGTTAGTTCACATTTATTTTATGAGAAGCAAATACATATTTTCTTTAACACATTCT
>OMNM01001490.1:0-13724 GCA_900302745.1 Parablennius parvicornis
CTCCTCCTCACAGCAGTGCTGGACGGCTGCAGTCCTCTCTGTGTCTGCTGACAGCCACTTCATCGTCCTCCTGTCTGCAGGGGCCATTGTTGTTTGTTCCTCCTGTGGAGAAGAAATCAGCTTGGATATGAACGGCAACAAAGAGCGGCGAGGCATGCATGTGAGCAGCTTGCTGAAGAGGAACTGGCTCCTCATCGCCACGGTTTTATCCGTGCTGCTCGGTATGTGGGAGTCTCTTCATGTCTGCTCATGCATGCTGACAAGATCCACTGATCACATTTGTGTCTACGCTCATCTTCATCCATGCTCACAAGCCTATTTATGATGTTATACACTATCAGGGGGGTTTAAATAGGTCTGTCTGGTATCAGCTGTCATATTGAGATCACACCAGTAGGCTGTGTGTTAACATGTGAATGGATTGATTTATATTTATGTGTGTGTGGTCCGGAGGACAGGTGTGATGAGTGTGTGGCCGTAGTCTCTGTCCTCATTTGTTTCAGCCCGACATGACCAGAGTTCAGTGACAGCCAGACGTGGCTGCAGAGCACAATGAATAGTCTATACCAGAGGTCTGCACCCTCCTGACCAAGAGAGCTGTTTCTGAACAATCTCCACCAAATAAATGAGTCTGGAGCTGCAAAATAACACTTAATCTCCCAATTTAAACATATTCATATTTACAAGCTTGAATTTGAAGAACTGCAATTTAGACATTAAAATTAGTCAATTAGGAACATTGGCCATGGCTTTTAAAGCCATTTTAATTATTTTCAACAAGTTTATCTGCCTTAACAGTTTGTGCTGTTTTAACTGTTGCTAGCCATGAAACTCTATTTTCCCCTGAGACATTTCTTTACTTGGATTTAACCTAGTGACCTGACCAAGAGGTGACTTTGGAAAGTGAATATTCCTGAGCTGTAATAAAAGGCAGCATGCAGGTGACATAGTGAGAGGACACAGATTATATCAACTATTCAAATGTTCTTTACTTTAAATGGCACATCCACCTTGTAGGTGATTTTGAAAGAAGTCTCTTTAAATGAAATATAAATAAAATGTGTATTCACATATAGTTAATTGGAAACTCAATAGAGCCACTGCAGAGACGCTCTAAAGCCGCATGTGTACTAGTGAATTAGAGTGTGAGAGGAATTTAATTTCCCTTCATTTTCATATTTTTCCAGGAGGTTCGGCTGTGACATTCTTTAATATTTTCAGGATTTCATAGTGTCTAGTGCTTATGTTGTAGTGTTTTGCACTTCCTGGCCATTGTAGTTTTTCAGGTGAAACGATCAGAGCATCTCTATCTCAGTTTCCTGATAAGGGCTTAGTATGACGAGTTTGGCACAAAAAACAAACAAACAAAAAAGTTTGGCCTAATGGCTAATTTCATTACTCATTTAAATCACAGCCACAGAGACCTTTCATTGTGGAATCACTGTAAATATGAAATTTGTTATTTTCACATTTCTGATGTGAATACTGTTGACTTAAGAACTATAGATTTGTATCAGATGTTTCTTTTCCATTTAATACAATTATATAAGTATAACACTTGAGAATTTCAGTTTGATTTAACCATGAAGCCCTCCTCACATTAACCTCTACACAACTACAAATGAGTGAGATTTCATATTTTCAATGGAATCCATCATATTCAACCATTTTTCCATTGTCATGCAGGTTGATTGCATTTTTGACTGTGAGGAGAATGAGAGAATGTAAAACGCAGTGAAAGAGTTCAACACATATGAGTTAAAGATAGTGGATTTAATACATTTTGCTTATAAAGAAGAATTACTGCAAAGAAGCTTTAACACAGGCAAAACAATGTTTTTGTGTGTTTTTTTGTTTTTTTAAAGAGAAGCGTTTACAGGTTCAATTTACCAATAAAGACAAATTCTTTTGCTTTTATTTGTTGAAGGTCTCAGGATGAGTTGTTGGACAAAGGTCAAATTCTCCAGCAGTAAAACGAACTATTAACCATTGCGATGTTTCTGTGCTTCTGTGTGCTAGTGGTTTTTAGAGGATGTTAGGACAATATCATGCTGGCTCTCATTTTCATTTAATCTTTATTCTAATATATTTTATTGAAATGGCATAGTTTCATAATGAATAACATTATTTACATTTCTTTTAAGGCTTTCACAGACTTGTTGACCGGTTAGGCAGCGTCACTCTGCACAACTGATGTCTGGACGTATCTCAACCTTTAGAGACATTTAACTGACGTTTGTCTTGTCAAACTAAGTCAGATGTTATTATTAATACATTTTTTTATAGCTTTGTATTAATTCCCAGAGGGTAAATTCCTTCCCGAATTGACCGAACGGTAGCAGCCTCACAGAGCAGTGCAGTGGGGGGAGCTGGGGGGCCGAGGGTCTTGCCCATGTTGCATGTTTTTTGGACTGTGGTAGGAAACCCCACACACATGGGGAGTACATACAGACTCCACACAGAAAGGCCCCGTGCCATATTTGAACCCACGACCTTCCCGCTGGCAAGAGCGCTGACCACTGCACCACTGTCAAATATCCAGTCCAGGAGCTAAACCGTCCACACAAGTTTGAAGCTTGAACTAGTTACCGTGGCAGTGAGCACGTCACGTTTCAGTCAAACAAAGGCAACATTTAGAAGTTGTCATTATTTAAAGGTTATTGTGTTGTTTTACTGCTTCGGCTCAGCTGAGACCAAAGGGAGCTTGATTCATCCTCTGAATTAGTTACGAATAGTTACTAATAACATCTGTGATATTGTGAAGGTCATCACATTATGGGGGCCTTATACTGACGGTCATTTGAAGGCTCAGTTCAGCTATAATAAGCAGGTATAATCAATAGAGTTACACTGTCAACACAAACATTCATAAACACATTTCTCCACTACTTTAAAGGCTCGTGTGAGGTTATGGTTGGCGTAGAAGGAATGTTATTCATCTTAAATTTAATTCAATGTGAATGATCCTTGTTCCATCGCTATTTTGTTTTTCACATTGCAAGTACACCGTTGCTTCTCCCTTCAGTTTGTCGCAATGAGCCATTGTCCGTACCAGCACGTTGAACGGCTTTGCAAACTCTAATGACAACAAAGTCAATGTTTCTTTCTGATTTATTCTTTGTGAATCCCAGTGTTGTATTGCTTTCCTTCAACACTGAGACTCCTGAGCTGAGGCATCAGTGGCTGTTGCAAGGAGCAAACCGGTAATGTAGCGCTAGCATTAGGGATGCACCGATACGAGCTCTGACCTTTAGCTACTTGCCGATAATGAGTAACGATATGAGTACTTATCACATGCCATTAAGCCTAATTCGTACAATAGTGTAAACACAAAAGATATGCAAAGGCTATGTGTTGCCACGAAGTCTATGCCGCCTCTGCGTCGATGTTACGCAACAACTCCAGCAGCTTTAAAGTTTTCAGTACACGACTGCATCTGCAGTACGCACAGCGCAGTGTGTAGCGCCTAGCTACGTACTGTAGACCGAAGGACTGGACTCACTGAGTTTACCAGTCAGACTTTAATCATGTGTAGCATGTAGCATTGCTGATGTGTACGCCTTGAAACTCTTTAGCATGTAGCATCTCTGGTGTTTAAGCCATGACACTCTTTAGCATGTAGCATGTAGCTTTGCTCAGAGTAAAATCCTCCTGATCCACTGAACAGTTAAACTACTGGGTGACATCAGGCTGCTTCTGCTGTGTCGTTCAAACTATCTTTCTCCTGGTCTTGATATGTTGGCAGAACATAATTTACAGCCTCCCATATTTTGGTCATTCTCATTAATTTGAAAGAATCTCCAAATTGCTAAACATTGCTTGTGCCCTCTTACGTACCTGCGGGCGATGTTGCTGACACATGACGTCAGGTGGCTTGTATTGGTGATTTGTAACGAGTATGAGGACGCCGTGCAGTATCAGACCTGATACTGGCATTGGTATTGATACTGGCGTGATTACCGATATCAATACTGGTATTGGTATCTGGTATTGGTATAGCCCTAACTCGTATCAAAAGTGATCTCTGCAAAGAGTGTGAATTGGTGTAGAACAACAGATTTAAAAAATAAAGAGTCATCATTTGTTTCATATTTGAATCCAAAAATGTAGGAAAGTGAGTCACAAATGGACAAGATTAATTTTGTTTTGATTTGATGTTTTACTGTATTTTGCACCAGGAAGAATAATTGAAAATAGCCAGGTATCAGAACCTGGACTGAAATCACAGAAAGTTGAAACCAAGAATCTTCTGGATGGTCACAGCGCAGCCTGCTGGAGCTTGGTGTGAGCTATATTTAGCTTTTATATCATTATTTACAACAGGCCCTGGCTCCTTTCGGTTCTCCTGTAACCTTGAAGGGGGGATGAGTGTGACCGTTCTTGTTCACAAAGAAATATATGACTGCAATTTATAGAAAAAAGAAAAGTGTAGTGGATAGCAGTCACTGCCACAGGTTGTTTTCATTAGCTCCAACACTTGAGTCCATTCAGCAGGGATATTTTTGAACCACCTCACAGGCTTACATTGAAAATGGCCTCTCTGTAATAGAAACAATCTATTTTGCATTGTTTCTTTAAATCAGAGCTGTCTGAACTAAACCGAGGGCTGGTGGAGGATTTGAGGCAAACATTTGAACATTTGTACATTTGCAGGTTTGAATCCCACCAAGTGCTGGACTGAAGCTACTGACTTCTAACACAGTAAACGCATTCCATGGCAAGGATTTCATTGCAGAAACTATACTAAAATGGATTTATTCGACAATTAGGTCTTTTTCCATCTGTAAACTAGCTTATGTGTGAATCAAACTCCACTACGCACTTTATTGTAGGAACTCTTTGTTGCACGAGTGTCTTTATATTATGTCAATCTAAATTTTCCCAGTGTCCTATTAAATTTTGTCCAGGGCTTTTAGCACTGTTCTGTGATTCGGTAATTGTTGTGTAATTCACAGCAGAACAAAATACGAATAGAATACATTCCTACAGAATAATAGCAAAGTTGATATATAATGAACTATGTACTGTACCAGTTGTCTAGTTAATGTCAACTGGGACGTAACGTCTCTGTCACCGAATAAAGCATAGAAAAGGGATTTAATTATTGTAGCAAAACCTTTTGGCAATGCGTGTGGACAGTTGTGTGACTATGTCCCAATCAGTTTGTCTGAAGTGATAATTTTAATGTGTAAATTAATTAATTAAATTTGCAAAAGTTGTTTCAACATTTGCCTATTACTTGTTCAGAAAAGTTGGTGTTTAAGACCAACGTATATATTTTGGAAATACATCTTTTTGTTTTTGGAGAGATTTTCTTGATGTGATTTATCAAATCCGGTGGTTGTAATGTATTCTTCAGTAGTGGTATTCTTTTTCTTTTATTTGAGTTCTAAAATTGAACATATCGTAGAAAATTCAGGTTTTATATGTCAAATGTCTGAAACATGGTTCCCTTCTGTTCCCAGGTTGTGAAATATTGCGTTGTTTTGATGTTTTCTTAGTGTGGGTTATGACAGATTGGGGAGTGCACAAGGTTGCAGAGTGAATCCTGTAATTTCCAGTTTTCCACCATGCAGACAGTGTAGAAGCAATCAGTGGGTATTTTAACTATAAACTGCAGTTCACTGGCAACAAAATAATACATGAAGCAGGGGCGCGTCTAAGCCGCCTTCCGATTTAGATCTCTGGAGGGTGGATAGACTGATTCTTTATTCTTTGTGTAAAACTATAGTTGGCAGTCAAATGTCTGGAACAATTTTGATGTGGGTTTGGATGGGATCATTAAGATAAGATAGTTGATTTGCAGTAATATCTTCATTTTGACTGGAGCTACATGTCCCAGAAGAGAAATGTGAAGGTTGTTCCTCCTGCTCAGCACACTACAGATTCTTATACAAAGATGGGGTGAAATTCAGCTGGTAGATAGAAAGAAAACAGATCAATTAACTTCATTAGAGGCTTTTTCTGCATTGAGTGACATAATGACTGCTGTTTAGATGCGGCGCTGAGAGAAACTGATCTGATTTAAAAGTCTAAGAACATTATTTTTGGACCGTCGGCCATACCTGAATCCTGACTGATCATTATGAATGATGGATAGGAGGAAGACGAAGTCGCAGGATTGACCAGAAATGTTGTCTACTCATCAGGACCTGGGGGCTCATTTTTAAAACATTGCATAGGATACTAAATAATAATACTAAAAGTGCAGTCTCAGCACATTCACCTGACCCTCCCCCTTCTCCACTCTCAGCCAATCACAGGCCAACTAACTCTGACGGTGCGTTCAAGTGGCACAAAAGAATCGGGACCACCAGAATGTCATTACTGAACCTTAACAATGCTTAACCAAATTAATTTTAAAGGAGTAACTAGTAATCACATTACTTATTCAAAGTAACTGTGGCAACAGTGAAGCAAAGTACTTTGTGAATATTTTTGCATATAAATACGGCTGCTGATTGATGACATTTCATGATGAATCATGGCAGATATGACGGCCAGCGTGAGTCGGAGAGGGAAGGAGACAGATTTGGTCCAGTACGGTTTATTAAATGTACAAATTAAATATTTGAACGGGGACTTTTGAAAGGGCACAATGAATTTATGTGTTGTGTCTTCAGTCACTCAAGAGTTGGAAGTGGTGGCCTGCTGTCTCCAGGAGTGGTGGTCGGGTTCTGACCAACACTGTCCTGCAAATGCAGAGGAACACCATCAGTGCAATCGATTAAGTCAGAGACAAACCTTAACAAATACGTATAGTAAGGAGTCATAAATCAGCTCCATTGAATGCCATTAGAAAAATTAAACCTACTTGCTCTCTTATGACAAATGCAGCCTGACACCTTCATGGAGCCTTGCTCCCTGTTAAGATTCTTCATGTCGGGGAGGGAGGCTGTGGGTTGGGGTCTTCATACTGTGGGGGAGCGAAACCAGTCGGGACTGGAATAGCATCCCTCAGTGCTAGGTTGTGCAGAACACTACACATCCTAATAACTTCACAAACCTTTCTTGGGTCAACAGAGCATAAAGTCTTAATTGACAACATCCCAGAACAACCGTGAACGTAACAACAAATCAGGTGAATTTTTAGCAAATCAGCTCATGACAGCAGTTCAAAGCCAGACAGGCAAATACACACAATCCCCTCAAGAAATACATCCGGTCTTCCTGAACTTTTACAATAACTTGTACTCAACAACAAGAAACCCACAAATTTAAGATATTCAGATTTTACTCAGTAATTTAAATGTATCTGAATTGAATACAGAATATAAAAATGTCCACTGACTGTTAAGCAGATTAAGCCGAACTCTGCCAAATTTGTGTCAATCCATCTGCATGATTGATCGTAAAATGCCATCAATCGGCAGCCCAATTATATGCACAAATAATCCTGAGGTATTTTGGCCATTTATGGTTGAATGCGAGTGTAATGAGGGCAGGATATGAACTGTGCAATATTCCAGGTAGACTGTGATATATGATGGGAAAATTGCACAGGAATATATATATATATATATATATATATATATATATATATGGTAAATGGTAAATATGGTAAATATATATTATATATTTACCATCTTTAACATTTGTTAATCTGAAATAATGGAAAAACCCATAAAAAGAGCTGGCAATACTAGTAAGGTAACAATAAACACTCAAAGAATACAATAATCACACACTAACATGAACAACTAACAAATAGTGGATCTCAAGGGAGCCTACGTAGTTACTAAAAAGTAATAATGAAAAAGGAGCACAGAAATAATGTATCACAGTAATACTCTGCTTGCCGCCTGCTAGGCTAATGCTCATTAGCATGTAATAAAACAGACACTAAAATGAACAAAACACACACTCTCAAATCATAATCTCTCCAGACTCTATACCTATCACGACACAAAAAACTATACATGTTGGCCTGACATCATCTGTATTTTATGATGGGTACAAACCTGTAAAAATGAGGAAATAAAGATGTGAGAAGAACAAGTTGCGTTTCACTTCGCTCGCTCTGCCAGTCTGAGGAAGGGCAGTCGAATGCACTATGTTGTTCTCGGGAGCCCCCTATTGGTGTAATTTGGGAGTACATCCAAAACAAATTATATGGACTGGTTTAAATGAAGAAATGCTCCTATTTACATGTCGAAATAAATAAAATATGTTTAAAAAAATGTGATCATACATTTCTGTGTGTCATATGAGCACAGGGAGTAATGAACATTTGAAACTACAAGCAGCGATGAACAGGCCCTCGCACACCCACACATGTTGGAACGTGGTGCATGAGGATGTTTGGTGGACGTCAGAGTGCTAAACCTTTGATTTTACATGAAGTTTTCCAAGTTTCTAAATGTACATGCTCAGCAACCCATATTTATGTGCCATATTTCATCTTCTTATTTCAAACCATTGATTTTATATAAACTTTTTCATGTTTGTAGGTGGTGCTGTGGAGCCATTTTGCCCCATCCATTTCTGAAACCAATGAAATACATACATTTTCACAAGGCCTGATTTTTGTGCCAAATTTCATTTTCCTAGATCAAACCATTAATTCAATATGAATTTTTCAACTTTCCAGGACTTGTGCTGTGGAGCCATGTCTAAAACCAATGAAATAATATACATTTTCAAACTACTGTTTTTTTCTGCTCTTGGTTTTACCTATGGCCCCTAACCCTAATGTTCTGGATAAGTTGTTGGTTTGTTCCAGAGGTTCAACCAGCTCCCAGCACCTTGGGAGGTGTAACTAGAAATTCCTCTATGTGCAGAGAGATATTGATATAGATTTCTAACCTTCATTTTGACCCACTTGGTCTATTCAGTTTTCACCTCATTGTACTGTGACTGTACACATAAATGCTTGGCTGGTAGACATGTTGAGTAGCTGGTAGATTTTAGAACAGGGGTGGACAAACTTTTTGGCCCAGGGGCCACACTGACTTTTAAAATGTGACAGACGGGCCCGGTCGGCACGAGATGCATACACATCAAGATTGCAAATGAGACCTTTGACCTGACTTCAGTGAAAAAGTATTCAGTTGTCTATTCCTTATTAAACACTCAACGCTCACTGTCAACCTTTCTTTTCTTTGGCCAACTTATTATTGCAGATGATTTCAGAGCAATATTGGAGTAATTGACCCTATTCACATGATGTCACTCAACTTCCACTTTCTCAGGAACCAGAGTACACTCACCTGGTTACACCCTTTTAACATGAGAATACTGAATGTCGGGCAGCGTTCAATAAAAATAAACGTGACTTCCAAAGACATGGTTAGCGATCGTTATCGTTCTGTGACTGCGCTGGACTTGAGAAAGTAAAGTCATGATAACAAGCAGCATTTTACAGACTGAGTATAATAATGCTGCCAGCCAGGGGTTTAATATATCTCAGATTTAGTTACAGAATCTAATACATCCAGACGTCTGAGGTCCTCAGTAAGAGGTTTGCTCAGTGTTTCCAGGGTCAGAAACAAACAAGGTGAAGTAGCTTTTAGCTCCTCACCTGTAGACCAAACTTCCTGAACACCTGAAGACTGCTGAATAACACACTCCTTGTAAATCTTCTAAACAATATATTTTAACTCACTTTATTAAATTTATCTTGATACATTTCTTACCTTATTTATTCTTTTTTTGCTGTATTAAAAACTGCTGTTTTTTTAAAAAAAAAATCATTTCTTTTAAAGCTTTAATGTATTTCTTTTATTAATACATTTCTTATCTTTGTAAAGTTCTTCTGTTTCTTCAGTTTCTTTGTAAAGCACTGTGAATTGCCCTGTGTTTGAATGGTGCTCTCTAAATACATTTGCCTTGCCTTGTGTATAATAACTTCATACGGACGGCGACAGCTTCTGAGACAAAAGTATCTTTCTATGAGTAATGTGGAGTTGTATCTTCTCCAATTTATTCACCACAGAATGCACATTAGTGACATTAGCGGTGTTAGCTTTAGCTTAGCGCCACTTCCTCGTCTTTGCCTGCGAGCACTTCCTCATGGCCTGGTTGAGACCACAGATTGCTCTGGAGCTCTCAGGGAGGAGTTTGTTGGATTAGCAATAAGAACATAGGAGCAGCGATATCCAGTACAAGCTGTGTCGGGTGTAGTCAAGCCGAAGCCCCCACTACACCGCTGGCTGGTTGCTACGTTATATTCAGTCTGGAGTTAAAGTGGCTGCTTTTTATCATGGCGTTACTTTCCCACACCTAGTGCAGCGATAGGACGATAACCAGCACTAACCATATCTCCAGAAATTGTGTCGAGTTTTGTTGAACACTGTCTGACACGAGAAAGCGGAAGTTGATTCATTTTGCATTCAAAAACTAATTGTGAGTTCAAGGTATTTAATGTTCAATATTGCAGTTCAATTCAATTCAGCTAATTTTTAATTAAATCAATAACACAGTCACATCGAGGCACTTCTGCTGAGAAAAAAAAATCCAACAACTGAAATGAGAAATTTCCTTTTAACAGTAAGAAACCTGCAGAACCAGACTCAGTGGTGGAGACCTTCTACTACTGGAGAGGGAGAGAAGGGCTGTATGTCGGTGACATGTAACATTGAAACACCACTGTATGGAGATGAAGAAAGTAAAGAAGCTCAGTGAGGTAAAGGTCTTCCAGCAGCCTAAACCTACAGCAGCTTTACAAGAAAACGGTCCATGTCTGCCTGAACCAACCTTAACTGTTAGCTTTATTAAAAGGTTAAAAGTCGATACTCTGGTCACCGCCCTCACTGAACTGGGATCTTCAGCTTTTTTCATAACTGTCCATTCACTACTATCATGAAATAAACATTTAATTGTTCCTCACACTTAAGTGCACTATATATGGTGAGTACAAACAGCAATTCTTCATGTCTGTCCTTTAATTGATGCATCTTGATATTTGTTTCTTCTGATTGTCTCTCTGGTTCTTTCAGGGATCAGTCTGGGAGTGATGGTCAGAGAGTACGCCAGTCTCTCACATCTCCACAAGCAGTACTTCGGCTTCCCGGGAGAGATCCTGATGCGAATGTTGAAGCTGGTCATCCTTCCACTCATCATTTCCAGCATGATAACAGGTAACTTTGACACAAATGATCCATTAAAACACATGAAAAATAGTTGCCATTTTGTAAGGGACACCTGTATATTGTGATGGGTACAGATGGGTGGTGATTCACTATTTTAGATTATTCTGGAGGCTGTCTTGATTAGTGGTGGTGTATTGGTCTTTGTATTGGAAAGAGTTCCTAATAGACGTAGTGAGGAAGGCATTCATTGATAACTGGTCTGAAGACTATATATCACCATTGCTTGTGGCTAACCGTTAGCCACAAGCCAACTAAAGGGACAGAATTTCCACTTTCAGTACCTGACCAATCACTGAGCTGTGTTTCCACTTTTTCATGCTTTTCTTCTTCTCTGGTCAGTGTATATTTCGGGGTGATAGCGCCCTCAGGCTGTCAGGCACCAAGGTGGACCCAGAAGCAGATTAGGAATCAGATGGCAGATTTAACAGAGTTTATGGGCGAGCAATGGCATACACATCCAAACGGTGGATTTGTAATAGATTGTAATTTGTAATAAATTGTTACGCGATATGTGATTGTACAACCATGCTGGCTGCAACTCAAGTGTATGTTCATACAGTCTGCAAAAATTATTATTTACATTTGACTCGTGCAGCGTGAGAGACTGTGAGTATTAACATTGTTAAAATCGCACAGTGTGTGGAAGCTTCACTCTCTCGAGCTGCCAGGGCAGTTACTGGTACTCAATCGAACACATCAAGGTGTACTCTTCACTCTCCAACCAACGTCTCCTAAAAGTTTCCCAGTGACACATTTGACTTTCATTCTTCTGTGACTAAACAAGTGAGTTGTCTATGAATCATTTCTAGTTCCCCACAGATCATGCTACATGATTATTGTTTCCATCTTCTCATCATGAACAAAGTAGAGACCTTTGATTGAGCTTTCAATGGAAAGTCATACACTTGATTAATTAGTTGTGTTGCAATGCATAGTGGATGAATTTGCCCTATCACACGTTCACAGTGGGACACAAGCTTCCCTCTGACAATGAAACTCATCACCTTTTCCATGAAGAGTGCTAAAGAGAAAATGCTATGCCTGTACTTTTTGGTTCCGCAACATCAGTTTTATCTCTTTTCATCTTGTCTCCTGCACCCCGGTCTTGCTACTCTTACGTTAGTGCTTTCAGGAGCGGAGACCATCCAAAGTGACCCTGAAGAGAACCATTGTTGCCATGTGGCTCATTGTTGTTGCCTTTGCTGTTGTGAGATCAGTCATACTTTCATCATGTATTGTGTTAAATCTCATGGTCGCCCCCTGTTGACTTACAGCAGCCCACCCATTCCTTTCTCAAATTAAATGTCACTAAATATGTTCACGTGATGCCTAAAATCTATATTTTTTGTTTGACTGAATCTTGTAATTAAACACACTGTGTGGGGACACCGCTCAGACATCCGCTAATATATCTCTTTCCCCTTCACTCCTATTCTGTCTATGCTCTCTCTGTAAGTGTGGACTGTTGAAGGACTCAACATATTTGAATTTCACTGTGACTTAAGGGGTCTTCAGTATCTAAACATCCCTCAATAACCATATCAATGGACCATAATGCACCTGTAAACATAAAGTTTGCCAGATTATTTTTGGTGTGATTTACTAATTATTAGTTAAAGGTTAAAGATGCTCACTTAAAGCTTAATAGACTGTTTTTTTTTTTTGGCGCTTCATAGAAATGACACAATCATTTTATTTGTCAACAGGTGTTGCAGCCCTCGACTCAGAGGTATCAGGAAAGATTGGCCTCCGTGCTGTTATTTATTATTTCTCAACAACAATCATTGCAGTTATTCTTGGTAAGTTTGGATCTTCCTTTCTTTAAAAATGTTAATCATCTCCCATTGTTTCCAGATGTTTTACCATTTAAGGACCTTAAGTAGAAATCCTTGATGATATTGCCCCCTTTAGTTCTGGAGAAACCGAACCATGAACTCTTGCACTAATTGGAAATCGAGAGTTAAAAATAGGTTTCCTTGTTATTCATGTTATATCTACACCTTGTCATCCAGGTGGGAAACAAAGTGATTATATTTAAAAAACTAGAATGGCACTCAGTGAGCACAGATCCCGCCAACGCCTTATATCCTGTGACCCATATATTATCCACGGATCTAGAATATGATCCGAATCATATCCAGAATGTAAAGGGTTTTTACCTTGGTATTTCCCTCTCAGCCCATAAAATTTAATCAAAATTTGACCTTTAGGTTCTGAGAAATCCAAGTCCGAAAATTTGATCCATATGTCAGATCCAGAATATGATGTGGATCATTTCCAAAATTTGCTTGCATTTCCATATGTTCATTCTCTCTCAGCCAACTGAATTTCATTACAATCCGTTTATTAGTTTCTGAGAAATCGATATGATCCGGATCGTTCCCAAAATCTATTGGGTTCGTCCTATCATCATTCCTTATCAGCCTACCAAGTTTCAGAAAAATCCGCCCATAAGTTTCAGCGCAATCCTGCTGACAGACAAACAGACAAACAGACAAACAAACAAACACACGGCGGTGATTACATAACCCCGTTTTTGGCGGGGTTAAAAAAATAAAATTTGCATGAAAATAAAGAGTCAGGAAGTAAAAATACTATAGGCGATTCATTTAATTTTTATTTTTTTATATATTT
>OMNM01001493.1:0-13424 GCA_900302745.1 Parablennius parvicornis
GAATGTATGTAGAGATAAATTCTCCCACGACAAGTACTTTTTTGGCACGGTGCGCACATTACTGAGTGACATGAGGACGGAAATAGGAAATCTGAACATTCGGCGACACATGTTTGGCGTTTGAGAACATGCCTCTCAAACGTATGTTCAGATATCTAAAAGACAGTTTGCTTGATCTGATTCATTCGTTCATTGTACTGAACTCACTGACCCAACAGACAACATGCTGCATCTCCACCTTGCTTTTGTTCAGAAAACTAAGATTTATTAAGCCAAACACACACAGACAGCTGAATATATGTGAGCTACACTACATCTTTCACAGGCAAAACGTACTTTGTATCGTTTGACCTTTGAGTTTCAGGATGGATCAGTAAAGAGGCACACTCTCTGCATATTGGACTACCCAATAAATACGGCCCATTGCATAAATCTCTCATCACCCCAAGGTCTTTTGTGTGTCTGCCCAGCAGGAGGTCCTGAACTTGGCAACAATGGAGAGACTTTGAAGACTTTCCAGTAGGGCTAACACGCCACCGCAGTCTCTGGTTATAATGGGATGGCGAAACAGGACACCTCATGAAAATAATACCTCCAGGAACAATGTGAACAATAGTCTGGTCTTGTCATTAATGAACACGGGTTAAACAGCAGTCACAGTCATTATGCCGACAGTTGCTTCGAGATTATTATTTTATTTAGGAGATAATTAAGACAGAACAAATTCACTACTTCTGGTTGCCAGACTAATGAGGTGGAAATGTCTGTTGCTTTCATTCCAAACTGCCTTGTATCAACACTTGGGTGAGTTAAAACAGTTAGATTAGTTTGAAGTAACAAAGTTATGGCTGCAAATTATTCATGATTATTTTTTAGACAAACGTCAGCCCCAATAAACCTGCATTAATAAATATTAGACTGTTTTACTGCTACTTTGAAATATTACCAATGGCATGTTCTTGACTTTGGCCTCAATACAGCTGACATCTTTACTTAAATACTCATTAAAAAAAACAAAAC
Source organism: Parablennius parvicornis (assembly GCA_900302745.1). NCBI lineage: Eukaryota > Metazoa > Chordata > Actinopteri > Blenniiformes > Blenniidae > Parablennius > Parablennius parvicornis. The sequence goes on from OMNM01001493.1 coordinate 1,021, forward strand.
AATATGATATTTTTACTTAACATTTGAATGGAAATACAAAACAGAACACGCATTGAAGTTCATGTCAGCGTTGTGGCGTGACAGCTCGCAGCACTTATGGAAAGTCATACTCGCAAACTTGAGCTGTCTAGCCTGCGCTAATACAACATCCAGATAGCTTTTACACTGAGTCTGAATGTGCGAGTGGTGTCTGGAGTGGACGGATGAAAAATGACTTGTTAAAGGCACGAAGCCTCAGAACCGAGCGTCGAGATTAATGTCTGGACGTGAGCTCACATTTCAGGCTTTAAAAGGTAGATCGATGGCCTGTGAGGCAGACCTGCATCATCCGATTAATCTAATCAATGTCTCGTGTGTGTGTGTTTTGTCAATCCAAAAATTATAATATGACACACACGCAGACACACAGTCAGAGTCAGTTCATGCTTGGCAGCGGTGAGCGGTGATATCCCGTCCAGTGCAGCTGGTGTGCAGCCTCCAGGCGGCCCTGTGCTCTGGGAGGGAAGCCTGGTTTGATTTTAGTCCAGGACAAACCAGGACTTTCACATTCCTGCTTTTCAATTGGAATTAACATATTTGTTACTGCCTGGGAGACTGATATAAACATATGCTTATTGGGGAATTTGGAGAAAAAAGGGCAGTGGAATAATGGAGTCTAAGGTGAGGTGACGTTCACCCTCAGGGCTAGCGCATTTAAAATTATCCATACCTTTTCTTTTCTTTTTCTTTTTTCTCCTGCTCACATTCCCCTCACTCTATCTTCAGCGGAGGCTTTTCCAAGATGGAAAGTTCTGCCTCTGTTACATAAACTCCAGCTCAAGCGGCTGCCCAGGTCAAGAAAAAGGGAGGAAAATGAGAGGGGGAAAAACAAGAGAGAAAAAAAAATTGAAGTGTATTGTGGGAAAATGAGGCACAGAGATAAAAAGAGATCTGGAATGGGTAAACCTGTATCATAGCAAATGTCTAAGACCTCCTCTTCATCAGATCCTGGAGAAAAGAGGAAGAGCAAAAAGAGCGAGAGGAAATTGGAAGCAGAGTGAAAGCAGCTTAGCAGCTCCCATCCAAAACGCCTGCAAGAAAGGGGAGGGTGGGGGAGGAAAAAAAGACAGAAAACAAGGCATTAAACTGCTCAGCATCATCCAGGACCTGCCTAAAACGCTCAGGAAAGCAGTCAGCTCTGTGGTGATAAAGAAAAGAGACCCAGCTTTGGACAGCTTTCATCCCAACATGTCTTCCTATTGAAAAGACCAAAAACACAAATCTCCGGTAATGCAGGATTCTCTTGTATGGGTCACCTGGTTCTCATTCGCGTCTTCATAGGTGTATTTTCCCCAACTTTCTGCCAACACTTCTGAGGAACCACACATTCGCTTGCCACCGGATGTACAGTGCATGCTGAACTGCTGAGCTATGAGATTTATAGGAAGTGATCAACCGGTTGTCTGGAAGAGGGCGATGATTCATATTCTGAATGGCTTGCAGATGCTGCTGCAGGTCTCAGTAGGCACACACTGCGACCGAACACCAAATCAACTCGTAATTGCATCTCAAAACCACGTTTATTTGCAGGGGTGTTTATGCACATAAATCCTGGAGGAACATCCCGCTCAGACCGCTAAAATCACACAGACTGATGGGGTTGCACTTTAGCAGGCGAGTGTGAGCCCTGCCTGTTACACAACTACAACTCTGCTGTTGGTTATCAGGTGTTTCATTAAATTGACCACCTCTTTACATTTATTTTCTCACAGAGTTGCATTCTCGTCCCATAAGGAGCCGTCTATCCTGCCATGGTCGCTGCTCTTTCCACAGATCAGACACGAAACGCACTCTCCAGAAATCTCTGGCAATCCTGGGTAGCTGCATCTTCAGCCAACCTCTTCCTCACACAAGAGAATGCACATTTCCCATCAGATGCGGGAAATTCCCAAGAGGTTGATTATCACACATCCTCTATTTGATTTAGAGGGTGCTCGCTTGCCTTCAGCAAATATATTACAGAGCCGATGCTAGAAAACAACAAAAGATAAAGATTTAAAACCTGAGAAGGAAAATAAAGTGTGTAAACTAAGAGACACAGTCGGTGGAAATGGATGAAGTGGAGGTAGAAGAAAGGGATGCGGTATTCAATAAGCGCAGGTCAACACCAGGCTGTGTGCTGGGCTTAACTGTCACAGCGTGCCTCTCACCATTTGTTTCACATAAAGGCCACATGGAAATGTTTAACTGGCTTAAAGCAGATCAGCGCGTGCTGTCTCAAGCCTGTAACATTTGCTACTTGTTTTCCAGGTCTCTCCTAATAAAGTGATCTGAAAAATATAAGCAACTCTAATAAATGATATTAGTAAAATACAATAATATATATCTTTAAAAAAAAAAAAACACTGAACAAACTGTGTCTGAAATGAATGATGGGAGAAGTGTTTTCAAACCACAATGTAAGAGTGAAAGGGGGGAAAGAAAAAGACTTGAAAAGAATCTTAAAAAAAAGTTCCTTGTGGTTATTAAGTCTTAAACGCTTTAACAACTACTTTTTTCTACTTTTTGTGAAAACATCTGCAGACTGAATTGAGATTGCAGATGCACAGGTTATGAGGAGTGAAGTCATAATGGAGGATCAGCTAGTTTGTCGTCTTCAAGCTGACCCGTTAATGGCCCAAAAACTGTGAAAACAATCAACGAACTGTGAAGAGCCTATCTGCATGTTTTGGATGAGCTCCTTATTGTCTGTGTAAATACCTCTTTGGTGAGCACGGCGGCGGGTTATAAATTCATCCACACATTGGCCCTCTGTGTGACAAACGTGTGAATATGTGTCCGCACGTTTGTCAGGTTGAATTCCTGCAAGCATATGGCAGAGGGATACAGCTTTTCACAAAGTGCACAAACACAGCTGTCCATCCATCCCCCAGGTACGGCCGCTTCTATCCTGCCAACTCATTTACATTGAGCTTCTGCACACACACACACACACACACACACACACACACACACACACACACACACACACCAAAAAAATGTTTCCTGCGCGGATTTCTGTCCAACATCCACATCGCCGTGTGCACACATGTGCGCATGTAATGTGTTGAGAGCTTGCCTAATGGCCCACTGAGTTTATTGCCCACTGTCTGCCCTCACGCTGCTTCCACTTTCCACACTTGATCCCTTCAGATGAACAGTACCACAGACAGGTGCAGGCAGAGGCTAAAAAATGACTACAACACGAAAACCATAATACATCTTACTAAAGTACAAAAGACTGCAAGTTGTCATCATCATCTCTCAAATCTTGAGCCAAGCAAAAGATAGAATCCAACATATTGGCATCTCTCACTGGTGGCTTTTCATTTTTGATTATCTGGAGAAAAAAAAGAAACTTTATCTCGGTTCCCTGGCATGTCGAGCCAATACTCCCACAAATAAGGGAATGTATCGCTCCTACAATATCCATCTTTGGGCCAAAAATGCTAAATGTACATAGTTGAAGCTGCACATTTGCAGACTCCAGCTGAGAAGTGTAATGCACACAGCAACCTCTGGTGGCTGTGTGGAGAACTTATCTGCAAGTGTCCATTGGAACTGTAAAACCAGACACAGGTTCATGCAATAACAGCTATAAACCTGGTTGTGTGGAGTCGTAATGTTTCCAACAGCCAAAGTCTAAAACTGAAATCCCTATCAGACCATCTCGTCCTCTTATAAGTGCCGTGAGTTTGGTGGTAATGTCACTGTTGTTTGAAAAAAAAACTGAAAGAACAAAGAAGCATCTGAAAAAACAAGCCAAATGTTCTTGTGGCATGCCTAGCGGCTGATGTTAATGGTTGCCTGTGTGCACGGTTATTGACAAGGAGCAAGGAGGTTTCCGACTGAGGAGTTCTGTTCGTTGCTTCACGGTGACGTAAAGTCATTCAGAGGTGTGACGGCCTCGGCCCAAAAGCTTTTTTGGTTAGCTCTCGGGCACGCACACGCACCGATTACTTCCACGGGCCCTGAACCAACACGAGAGAGGAATTAGGTCTGTTATTGTTTGTCTTCGCAAAGAAAAAACATGCACGCAGCACTGTGAAACAGAGAGGGCAAGGTGGTGCAGAGAACATGTGGGAGCGCAGGGCTGCTTTCGGTCCTCTTCCAGGTCTGCTTCTGAGCAGTGTTTTTTTTTTCTTTTTGGAAAAATCAATCATTTCATTGATAAAACCAGGAGAAAGAGGTTAATTTAACCACATTACAACTTAACAAATATAGCACTGACATACATGTTGATGGATTCAATTTAAGTTAATGATACTTTCTTTATAGTTATTGAATGTAGTGTCCCGTTGGTGGAAAAGTTCTGTTATATTTTTGCATCCTTACAATAACTAGACACCCATTCCTGCTAATAAGAGTATCCATCCATCTTCTACGATACTTTATCTAATAAAGTCTCACAGAGAGACAAAGTCTGACTTATTGATAATAAAAATGAACGAATGGAAGGGAACAGAGTTCTGGAAAAAAGCTCATGCATGCTCATGCTCATGCAAAGCAAAGCAAGTAAAATGTCATCAGGAGTAGAGAGTCGAGCAAAATAGAATAGAAAGACTGCAAATAAACAGTAGTGGTTAAGATTTTCTGCTTTATGTCAAAAAAAAAAAACCCCACAAAAAAATCAGCAAACAAACACACATATCCGCTTGTCAAGATACAAGACGTCAACGAAGAAAAAATGGATCCATGACAGATAACTGGTCAATGCGATCATACATGGAAAGTGTCAAGTGTCGTTTTCAACAGAGCCAATGCAAAACGGACTCTTATTTTCAAAGAATCAGTGTCATCTAACTGTTTTGGGTTTTTTTTCTCTTTTGGACCACCTCTTCAAATTTCAACCATCCACAAACAGGATGAGCGAAAAAGGGCAACGTGACCTGAAAGTAATTGAAAATTATGAGATGCTTTTTGAACTGGAGCTGTGATCCACTTCAGATGTTTCTGGTGAATAATCAAGCCTCTGATGTTCATACTGCACCCACTCACTGACATTTTACAGCAGGTTACATGCAAAAATAAACATCCTTCGGGCCGTTAAGATTTATATTCTTCATCCTTTAAGCTTCCTCAAATGTCAAAGTGTTCCTCGTAAAAGTTTGTCCTCTCTCTCGACAGGACAAATGAAACATCTTTTTCTTCTTTGAATCACTCGTCTCCAGCCGGAAGGTTTTCTTCGATCCTCTTAATGAACTTCATGCGGATTTCTGTCACATTGTCCCCTCGGAGTGTGTCCTGAACGAACTTCACATCCACCGCCATCTGGACCTGAATCACATTCACAATTAGTTACGCATCCACATGCAAACAACGCTGATTGTTTTGCTTATCTCCTATTGTACAGCTACCGCAATGTAACTAGATTATTACTGGTGTTGTCAGAAGCTCAAGCAGAGCTTTTACATATCCTCGACATGTTCAAAATACGTAATCCATAATTTCAGGAGTGAGTTTCTTTTTTTTCTTTTTTGTCTTCTTTAAAATCAGTATAACCATGTAAAGTGCTGAAATTACCATCTCCAGCGCCCCTCTGAGGACCCCACACAGCAGGTTGGAGTAGATGAGTGTGTTGTGGTTGTCTGGCAATTCCACAAAGTCGACCAGCGGGTTATTCTCCAGGATGAGGGAGAACTCGTCTCCTGCGGGGCTCCAGTTGGTCACACTCGGGGTGACTCCCAGGTACATCTTAAATGCAACCTGACCGACCACAACATGGTGCCGGCGCACACAGAAGGGAAAAGACAGAGAGAAGGGATTACAACAACTCACCATGCACTCACTCAGCTGCAGCACAAGCTACTACCTACTATGGGGCGTTACCTGTACATATAACTCAAAAATGCCTATTTGAGACACCTGAACACATCACTAGACAACTAAAAGAATTTTTATGTTTTGTACCAGCTGAAAGCTCTTCATAAAAACTATGTTCACAATGAAGTTTGAGAGAGTCTAAGTCACTGTAAAGTCTATAAAGAACCTAAAGCAGCATCTGGGACTGACGCACAAAATCTGCTTGCAATGTATATGATATGTAAGAGAGAAGCTTCCGTCTGTTCGGTGTTGACTGCAGCATTCATTCTACAAATGTAACTGCACTAACAGATCAGTTTAAGGTCCAATCAAACCAAACCAGATGAGAGTGAACACTTACTTTACTCTCAATGTGTATTTGCTTCGGTCACAGTAGAACACAGAGGTTCATGATCATGAGTGTGAATCACTGGAGCGTCAGTCGTATTGCCCGTACACACCTGCTTTCTGATAAATGCTGTCGCTTGCTCCTCTTCATCATTTTGACACAGGAGGGAGAGCAGGCTCGTTCACTCACTGACAAATCAAATCTTTATGAAGTGACCCACGGTCCATGTTACACCTCGCCATGAGGAGGGCAGATTCAATATTTTATCAAGCCGTTCTTGGTGTATAGTTGTATATTTACAGAAAGGGATTACAGCAGTCCCACTGCAGTCTTCTAGTTGCAGGTTATTTATGCACAGACACCTTAAACATGCAGAACTCACACTTGAAAGGCAGTTAAAGGGCTGAATACATCCAGAGAAGAGTGACTTCAATATCTAGTTTTGTGGATTAGTCCTTGGACAAAATACACAAAACAAAAAAACACTATGTGGTTTTTTGATAAATGAGAATAAATTAAGAGTTGTGGTACCAGTGAGATCTCGTTACACTAAAACATGAGGTCATCACAACAAAGTAATGAAAATCTTGGCCTTAGGGTGACTCATTCAAAACCATCTCGAATCTCTAAGTTTCCTTTTCTCTATCCGTTTCTGTCGGACCGTCCTGTTACCTTCGCAACAACATCGGCCGTTTCTCTGAAGTCCTGACACCTGCCGATGGTGGAGCGTGCCAAGAAATCCTCAATCAGACGCACGCCGATGTTATAACCCCTATGACACAGACAGAGAGAGAGAGAGAAGAGATTCCTTCACTTTAATCAAGAGAGGGTCAGTGCACTGTAAAAAGACCGCTCGGAGTGCGCCCAGACATTTTTTCATACACTTGGCAAAATAATAATAATCATTCTGATGAGAAGGTGAGGGCAACTCATCCTAACTGCTGAGTCTGAAGCCAACTGATGCATCCCGGTCCTAACATGGTCTGTCTCTGACCAGTTCGGATGGCAGCTGGCAGAGTGGGCAGTGCAGAATCGCTGCCTTCTAAGGCCAGGAAAAGAGGAGGCTCATTGTGACTTAACCCGGAGACAGCTCGGGGCGACTGCACAGCAGAAACAAAGCAAATTCTCTCCAAAACCCGCGGCACAGGATGTTATAAAAGGTTACAGCAATATCCACATCGTTTTTCTGTGAAGCACACCCAGTGGCTTCAGTCCAGAAAGCGTCTAAGTTGCCCACTCCTTCGGACTTAAGGAAGGAAGGAAGCTTTGGTTCAAGCGTCACTCCACTTCCTGAACCAAAACTCCTTCTGCTGCCCAACATAATACCCATCCATCTCTGTGTACGTGTGTTTTGTTTCACCATGTTGATGTTAAGAGTCTTATACTTTTAACAACCTTAAAAGTGATCACTATATCTCCTTATTACCACTTGAAATACACAGATAGAATAAAGGGTTTTCTGCAGAAACAAGACACAGAAAAACTTCATGCTCTCAAAGAGTTCTTATAAACAGAAAAAAACTGGACCATATCACGCTGTTCATCAAATTACTACACAAGCTTCTTATGAGTCAAATAATTTGATTTATTCTATGAAGCATCCAGACCTCTCAGATCGTCTGGGAACAGGTCCACTGTGTGTTCTCAGAACCCGAACCAGAACCAAACAGAGGAAAGGAGCATTTTGTTTGTAAGATCTTTACTTGTGGAACAAACTTCACAAACACCTGAGGTTGGCTGAAATGGCCAGCTTTTTAAAATCAGGGCAGAACACTATTGTTCACTGCAGAATTCTCATGAATTTAATAACTTTTTAAAATTGTCATCAATTAATTTATTATTCTAAATGTATTTTAATAGCTACTATTTACTCTCCTGCTTTAATTCCCTCTTGTCTTTTAATGTGGTTCATTTTCTTAATATCTTGTTTTAATTCTATGAATTTAATGTTTGTATATATCATTATCTTTGTGAAGACTTGTGTATGAACACTGCTATAACAATACATTTTTCTTGCTTTAAATCAATATGATATAATATGTTGCACTGTGTTGCCCTGATGCTGTGCAGTCTTAATAATGGGCTCTCTAAAATAAATAAGGTTCTTGTTATTTGTGCTGTATTTAGGCTCTCAATCTGTTCAAAAAAAAATAAAAGGAAAAAAAAAGAAAAAGTGTAATTTTTGCCCCTTCTAAAGGCCTCTGTTCTGGGAAATAAAAGCAGACCGAAAAGCGTGAGGAATAAAATCTCATTTAATCACGCCACATTTCTGTTCTACTTGTTTTCACAGGATAATCTGAGCCGAAACCAGAATGCGTTGGTGTAGTGTGAAGCTGTGACTTGAAGGGAGACATCCGAGAGGCTTGAAAAATCAATTTGCTCCCCGTGCTAAACAAGCAAAAGATCAAAGTTAAGCATCCTCTTCTTTTATGTGCTCATGAGCACAGGTAGAGAGTTTGCTGTCTCATTCACAGAGAGGGGCTGTATTTTATTACAGATGGACAAGATAATAAATAATGCATGAAGTATTGTGTTTGCTACAATCGGGGACGAGCTGCATGCTGATGTAGTGGCTCGCTCTCCCGTCACACAGCAAGAAGATGCCAGGTCATATCAAGTCCTTTCTGTCTGGGGTTTACATGTTCTCCTTGTGCACCTGGAGGGTTTTTCTTAGAGACCGAGGCTTCTTCCTGAAGTCCACAAAAATACATTGTGGGTTACTTGGTGATTCTAAATTGCCAGCAGGTGAGAATGTGTGGGGTGTGGTCATTAGATAGACTCGCGACCAGAGCACAGAAGATCCTTTTTTTTCTCCAAGAGTCAGTCCCCAAAAACTGGATGAGGCAGTAAAGACCAGAGGAGCCGTTTGTAGTTTAGGGATGTATCAAATTAAACATTCAGATCGAATCTAGCAGTTACAACAAAAGCTTAATAAATAAATAAGAGCAGGTACAGGTGTAGTTAGATTAAAAAGAGGGATTTATGTGTTTCTTTGTTTCATACATGGCAGCAGTTGAGAAGATGAACACATCTAATCCAAGACATCCGAGTACTCACATCTTGTCCAGCTGTTTATTGACTTCCTCATCATTCTCATAGTCCTTGCAGAGCTGCGTGACCAAGGCTCCATACGTCAACGTGAACAGCTCAGAGTTCTGCAAAAGAACAAAACAACATGGTCGTCAGATTGGATGTCATCACAACTACAACGAATTTCATTCAATGAGTCTAACTCAGTCAGAATGATTCATTTTTACTTATCATGCAGTTATTCCACCCCTTTTAAAATCTATCACCGTTCTCTTGTGTGAAAAATACAATATGTATTTATTATGTGCAATAATAACACAATCTCATATATACTCCAATCACTACCAACATTATCATGCAAGAATGTAAAATATCTCGTTTGAATGTTAATATCTTGTTGTAAATTATCTTGTTTATCTAACATTGTTACTGCGGTTATTGCTTTTAATACTTAATTCTTTTGCTACTCTTATTACTGTCCATTTGCTGCTGCAACAATGACATTTATCTCATTGTGGGACAAATGCAGGATTATCTTATGCAACTTGACTTTGTAGTGAAACATCAATGAAGTTCGACATATTTTGTGCACATTTCTTCGAAGTCATTCAACTCTCCATGTCTTTGGTGGATGTAAAAAAAATACTGCAGATGCAAACCTACATTTGCTCTGTCCTTGTCTCGTTTTTTTAAGTCTCTGCATTGGCTGCCTCTGTCAAAAGATCAATGTCAGAATCTTGTTTCTTGTCTTTGAAGTTTTTTTTCCCCGAAGAAAATGAAACATCCAGACCCCTGATGTCAGGAAGAGGTTTATTGTTCCCAGAGTAAGAGGAAACAAGGTGAAGCAGCTTTTCGTTCCTCTACTCTTGACCTGTGGAACAAACTTCCAGCTCACACACTCACTTATTTTAAAGAAGGCTTTAAAACGTTATAATATTCCCAGGCTACCCATTAAACATTACCTTTTGCTTTTTATATGACATTTATCATCATACAGTTTTTACTTAATCTATTCTTATTTTCATGCCCTTCTAAATCGTGAATAGCCTTTTATCTGAATGATGTTTTATAAATAAACTTCCCTTGGCTGTACGTCACATTGTAAATAAATAATAACCACATATCAGGATACCTCGATTTATCCATAACGTGAGGTACAGAAAAACAAATAGATGCCTTATTTGTCACAATTATCAATAAAGATTTTGCACATTAGTAGAATTTGAGATTATTCTGTTACTCAAAGCATGTACTTTGTTAGAGTTGTTTATCATTTTATGTAGTCGTTTAGCGCTTTTTAACTTGCTATGATGAGTTAAACACAAATAACACAATACATTTAAATGTACCGATATAAAATCAATGTAGATTTAGCTGTAACTTCCCACGAACGCATATCGACACTCCACTTTATTTGAAATGTGAAACATGAATTCTTTTTTAGCTCGTGTTCCTCATCACTCTACTTCTTCCTGTCAAAGCTAAAATCTGTTACTCAAATATGAATGAAATGTTGTTCAAAACAGCTCAAAAACACAACCTAAACATCTATTAAGGCATGCCAAACAAACTCAGACGAATGACATCAATGTAATTCTCGCAAACAGTCAGTAAATGCTGAATTCAGTTGTTAGCGGTTAGCATCGAGCTAACTGGACCAGCCTGGATTATTATTCTTAATCTTGTCCGGGTCTCCTACCATCTTCTTGCTGTCAGTCGTTCGGTTGGACTGCCTGGACATTGTGGATAATGTTTCGGGCACACACAGGTAGTGACTCGATAATAATCCTTTATTTATTTGATTCTGCTTAATCTGTTGTTTCCGTAGCCACCAGTGCTGTCACGAGTTTACAGCGGCGTCATTCAGGCTGAGTTCAGCCAGCAACTTCCGGTCTGACTTCAAAATAAATAGACCACACTAAATAAATTAAAGCGCAATTCTGATATATTAGGGAAAAACATTTTATGAAAGGTTAATTTAATTCAATAGAGCTATAATGAAGAAATGTTACTTTTCTTAGAATACGGAGATAAATACATACATTTTTAAAAAAAATGATTATTCTTTACTTTGGAGGAAAGGGGAACACAATTTGTAGAGTGTTTTGGGAACTTGATCTAACCAGGTTCTTTTATTCTTTGGTTGTTTCAGTTGCGTACACATTGCAAGTGGTCTGCCCCCTGTGCTCTGGAAGAGAATAAAAGCCTCCATGTGTCTTTAAAATAAATAGTCTTACAGTTTGCCACAGGGTGGCAGCATGCATTATGTATCCCCTCCATGTGTATTCACATTAAAACAAGCTGCATATTTCTTTAAAGTGTCAAACTTGGATTCTATGGACCTCAAGTGGCTTCCGAGGGACCCCAATCCGGCCAGCAAGATGAAATTTACCGTGTGAGAAATTATGACGTGACTGCAATGTATTCATTTGACCACTTGGGGCGCACTATTACACCACGAGTCTGCATTATGTGTTGAGTCAGTTCATGTGCTCAGGATAGCCACATTCATGTAGAAATGTGTCTAAATTTAAGATCTTAGAGATTTTGATAAATTAATCTGATCAAGACTATACTTTTGAGTTGCAGCTATATGTAGACAAATGTTTCATGCCTTTGAATATGTAAATAATGTAATAAAAATTCCTCAGAGGTTGTAAAGCACATTGTAAACTGAGGGATAATATTATTGAAATAGCAGATTTTCTGTATTCAAATTTCAGGTTTGCTATGTTTGTAAATTTAGAGTTCTAGAATAGAATAGAATAGAAATACTTTATTATCACAAGAGAGAAATCATTTGCACCATTGCCCCATACAGAATAGAACACAGAGAATAAATAGAATATAAAAAGTTAAAATGTCAACGACACAGAATAAAAATAAAAAGATAAATATTAAATATCATTGTATACAAGGCTATACGGTGACTTGTATAAGCATGGACTAACAACATTGACAGAAAAATGCAACAAACACTATTTATAAGGACGAGTTCGTATGTAACTATAATAAATATTAACTTGTTAATTTAATAGTACTGCGCACTAAAATAAAGACTTAGATTTAGAGTTATTTATACATTATTGATTATAATACTAACATTTAATGGACCGACTCACCTGATATAATTGTGCTTTAGGAAGACTTATTGCATGTTTTGTTCGTAATTGTGGTGATTTATACGTTGTATTAACAACTATTT
>OMNM01001493.1:17189-28263 GCA_900302745.1 Parablennius parvicornis
TTTTTTGCCACTTCCTCACAAATTGACACTTCGAGAAAGCTTCACCACTGCCAGGAAATAATGAACAGTTGGGAGGAGGGAAGAAGTGAGGCAGGTGCATAATATAAACAACACTTCTACCTCTGGATTCAGCCTCAAGGGACAGTGTGTGTGTGTCTGTGTGTGTGTGTGTGTGTGTGTGTGTGTGTGTGTGTTTGAGTTCGCATAAACGTGCACCATTTTTTTATTGTCTCCATTGTACTGTGTGTTTACGCACACACTGGGCCTCGGTTGCCGTGGAGATCTCACCTGGCGATCTCATGCTGTCTCCCTCTGCTACCCTGAGCTTTCACCCCCTTTAATCTTATTCAACCAGAAAGGGATTTTCATTGGAGCTAGAAGGCGATTGGCTATTTGTGTCCACAGTTCATCATCTCACAGTACCACTGAAAGTGTGTTACAGCTGTAGAGTTACAAGAACCATTTTTGTGTGTATACGCCGCTCTAATTTACTAACGTAGCCTCACAAATCTCCTAAGAGGCCAGTGGGCTGCTAAATAAGCTGCTTTGTCCCTCCTCAAGAACGTTTACCATAGTCAGTCAATGTATAAGTCATTCTTTGGTATTGTTTCCTTATTACATAATTTTTTGATTGAATACTGCTAACACAGAATATGCAAGCACTAAAAGCATAAAAGTATGTTTGCAAACTTTTGGAGATTTACAGGAAAGTAGGAGACCTCTGAGGTTCTTATCATGCCCGTTTCCAATGAACTGTGTCAGTGTGTGCATGAACATGCTGGTATTCCAGCTGTTTATTGTAGAAAAACAAGCAAAAAAAATGAGATAAGGTCAAACATCCATCTGCTGCCTCAGTTGCCAACATGAAAAAACAAAACAAACCGCTGATAAAATACATGAAAGACTTAAGGACTGCACCGGCTGCTGCTTCAAAATTATTCATATGCACTGCAGTCATTTCTGAGACATAATGAAAGTAGGCAGACCGGCTTCAGGATGAATATACATGTAGAACTACAGAGTACTTAGTTTGATTTAGATAGATACCCCCCACGCAAGTACAGTAGGGGACATAAAATGCAATACAACGGGACATAAAAAAGACTGAAATTATGGTCTGAGGATCTGAATCTTAGCGACAGGTGGCCCCATTCATCTTTTGATATGCAACCCTGGTCAACCTCAGAGAGTCACCTGCTGGCTCGCAGTCATTCATCGCAGCACAGATGGTGGATGTGCACGAGTAAATTATCGATAAAGGTCCATCTGTTGAACTGGGTCGCTGGGCGGCTCCGGGGTTTCTGGACCGTTTGGTGGTGCTGAGGGGGCTAGGGGACGGGGACGAGAGTGTGTCATTTGGGTGGGTGTGTGTTTGTGTAGAAGTGTGCAAAAAGAGAGAGGGTGCAGCATCCTCTGATGACTGGAGCTCTGTGGGATTAACTGGGTGCATGCTGGGAGCAGCATTTATCCTTGTGGGATGTAGGCTAATGAGCCATATGTACCTGCTCATGCACGTGTGTGTCAGCGATTTGTTTGACAAATAGGTCGTGGACATGCAGAGATGAAATGTTTTTAAAATGGGGATTAGACTGAAGGTGAAATACCAACAAGTGTGTGTATGTGTGCATGTGTTTATACTCCCATTTTACATATCCGTACTGGTCAACAAACAGCTAAAGTCCAATAGCCAAACATTTGATTACTAGTTTGTACCTATTTCTAGTTCTAAAATCAGATTGTTTTTTTTTTTTTTTTTGCCAGAGCATTTCACTCTTCCACAAACTTTCTGCTCCTCATCACTCCTACAAAACACACACAAACGCCCTAATCAGAGCTCTATATCACACTTCCTAAAAGTGTTGTACTTTTATTGCAAAGCAAAAAGAGGTACTTCGGTTTACCCAGTTTCTTCACAGAGAACTAGATTTGCAATGCTCGTTCAGTCTTTCCTTCCTTTTTTAGATGTCTCCTCCTCCTACTCTCTTCCTGCTATATTTGTTCAAAGTACCTGGAGGTGTGTGCACTGTTGCTGGACAGAGGCACTGCTTGATATGGAGCTCTATCTAAAGCGCGGCATTGATTGTAACCAAAGAGCCCGCTGCGGTATAGGGTGATTTTAAAAGGCCGAAACCTCCAGCTCTGTCTTCCTACTACTTCTCTGCCTTCACTGATCCGAACATCTGAGCGAATAACCTGTGAACATTCAGAATGGCACCCACACTTTAGGAATGTTTCAAAAGAAAATGTCTACGGACTATAGAGTAACCAGGCAATGCCATAATGTCGATTCTACTTATACGTTTCTCGTTTTTCATATCTAAGCTCTATTTAATCAGTTCTCAATGACAATAAAAACAGTCAAGCGATATCTCGTCTTCATTCAATGGAAAATTTCATTATGTGCACAAAGTTCCGATTACAACACTGCCACTTGGCAATTTTGCAGAGAAACGCCAGAAAAATCAGTCGTGAGTTAGTAAAAGCAACATTTAAGAGGAAAATCTCCCGTGGAAGAAATCGCAACCGGACGAGGTGGCGTTCATCTCCGAGTTGAGTTACGGGGAATGAATGACAGGACAGAGCAAGCTGATATCAAACAGCACTTGCTGAAGGTTTGATGAGTGAGAACATGACCGAATAAGTTAAATAAAGACAGTCCCCCTGCAATCTAAACCTAAAGCAACTGAGCTGAAATGTGGTGCAGTTTGACCTGAGCTAAATAGCAAATAGCTTTTTCCACATTAGAGGAAATTGATAGCTGAAAGCTCTGTATCCCATTCTAATTTAGGAACCTCCAAAACCCCCAAATCCAACAAGGGCAGTAATGGGATGATATGGAACTAGCAGCTTTTTAAAAGACCTGGTTGTTCAGAGCTTTATATGTCAACCGAAGAAATGTCATTACAATTATGCAATGTTTGTTGAGATATTTCAGTTAAACTTATTGTACAATAGTTCGCCCTCTGAGCATTATGGCTATCTATAACTAATTTTCTATAAATTCGTCAAATCTTTGACATATGTTAATGTTGAGTAAAATGAGAAAGCATGTGTGGGTGTAACTTCAGTGACAACAGGAGAAAAAGAGTGGAGAAAGTTATAAACGAGGAAACGTGAAACTGCATGAGAGTGATATGGATGGGAGAGATGGAAGTGGAGGGGCGGCAGCAGTGGTGAATTTAAGAGATAAGAAATAACAGCCATAACATGGGGGTAGGGGGAGATGAAATAGTTTTAAAAGGACAAACTAATTCCTGTGTTCAGGGATTTTTCACACAATTCAACAATCTCTCTAACTCCCTCTTTCTGTGTCAGTGCCAGCGTTTGGTGTTTACAGCGGTTAAGCTGGCTTTGCAGAGTAATTCTACTATTATTAGCCAGCGTGACAGCTAATGCCGCAGCCAGACAGCCAGGATGGATGCACCCAGCCTACCCACTGACCCTGTGTTTGTGTTTGATGATTTTCTCACTTATTTAAAAATGTTGGCATTGTTTTAGTCGATTGACTGAAGCAATCAAATGGAATTCAGGACTCACATGAACACATCACAACCAGTCCAGTGACCACCGCTTAATAATGCATACAGAAAGGTCAGGATGCAACAAAGACAGAAGGCTATTTCTAGAGCCGCCGTGAAAGAGGAAGACTTTGCATGTTTTCACTAATAAATCTTCCCATTTCATTTGCATAGAATGGCCTTTTCTTCAACACTGCACAAGGACTTACAGAGAAAGACAAATACAATATCATAAGCAGCTCTTCCACCTAGTGGTGTGAGGGCTGCAGTGCATCCACTTGTGGCGGTGAAGCTGAGACTTGCAGCAGACATGAGAGGAGAGGAGAGGCGGAGACTGGAGGCAGCAACTGGAGCAGGCGAGAGAGGAGGAGGATGGGGGGAGCACGAAGAGATGGAGGCAGGGTAAAAGAAGGAGGGGTGAGAAGAGAGATAGAGGCGAGAAACACAAGTATTCTCTTTGAAGCTGACTGTACTCTCTGAAGGGGGCAGTTGCATAATTCCAGCTGAAAAATAGTCTGTCTGTGTTGTTTTTATTTCCCCCACCCTCAGGGTTTCCTGCTCGGGCGATGACTTTGACAGCTCTGCAAATAGAAATAAAGATTTACAAAGTCGTGTAAAGCTTAGACGCACATGCAATAGGTCTACACAAAACTCAAACTGATCCATTTAGAAACATACAGCAGTAAGATGGACAAAATGGCCCACTCAGATAACGTCGCTCCCACACGCAGACTCATGACCAAATGAGTAATCATCCTTGCAGGTATTCAGGCTTGATGTGTGTCCTTTTGTACTC
This sequence comes from Parablennius parvicornis, assembly GCA_900302745.1. Lineage (NCBI taxonomy): Eukaryota > Metazoa > Chordata > Actinopteri > Blenniiformes > Blenniidae > Parablennius > Parablennius parvicornis. The sequence continues at coordinate 21,504 of OMNM01001493.1, forward strand.
CCCCTTTCTCCTCTCAGTCTCAGTTATGCTCAGTTATGTAGGCTAACACTCACATCAGATCCTATTGTGTGTCAGGACACGAGATTGGATGTGGTCCCTCCTGCCTTCCAACCCATAATTGAGGTTTCAGTCTCATCTTTCTATAATTAGCCTCAAATTAATCAGTGATGAGGTTTTCTCATAATTGTTCAGCCTCTTTATCCAGCCCCTAGTATCTACCTGTGTGTTGTACATCTAAATCATCTCATGATTTTCTTTCTTTTATGGTTTTTTTTTTTTTCCTTCTCTCCTAGGTCCAAGATGGGCGTCCTGGAATTTGGGCATCTTCATTTGCATCCGCTGTGCTGGTATTCATCGAAACCTTGGGGTGCACATATCCAAGGTCAAGTCTGTTAACCTTGATCAGTGGACCCAGGAGCAAGTCCAGGTCAGAGCTTTTGACTTATCACAAACTGAAAATGCTTCAATTTCTAGCATAAGGAGGCAGTATTATACTATATATTTGCAAGGATGGAGCAGGCATAGTCATGAGGACCCGCTCCATGGCATGGACCTCTGTAGTGGCCGGCTGTGATTCAACTAAACCTCGTATTGCTGATTACGTAATTATCACATTTTCCTTCTTGTTTGCAGAAAGGAATGTGTGTAACCCTTATACTACTATGATTAACCTTTAACTGCTACATAGTGAATGAATTGTTCTACCCTTTACATGTTGAGAAAAGCAGGTCAGAGTTGACAAAGAAGATAAGTCTCAGGCATAGCTTTTATATTGTATGGTATCAAATTGGCTTAGCACATTCATTTGGTAAACTGTTTTCATCTGAACCAATTAAATTAACAGACTCCATTTGTTTTTTGGTATAAAGCGAAGTTAAGCAGCTGTTGTCTGTTTATATTATATTTAGAATCAGTAAATGCTTAAAACTAGCACTGATTTTCACATCTGGATGTCAACAGGAACATTGAACACAAGCTCTTGTTTGCTCTTGGATTTTAATTGCCATTTAAAATCGCTTACTTGTAGTTTTAATGTGATTATTACAGTTTCAGTGTCAAACATTAGTCACTTTATGAAGACAGTGGGTGAATTCTATGCTGAATAGCCACTTTCTCATTAGCATGCAGCTGATCTTGTTTTGGTCTGATAAGCACGACAGTCAGCATTATGCTTCACAGTAAGATTCAATTTCTTCGGTCAGCATTCTTTTTTTCCCCAGTTTTGTACCTTTTGCAAAGAGAATTCAGACTGTTCTGCAGGAGCACTTTTCCTCTTTTGTCATCAATAATAGAAAAACAGGATAACCTCGGACAATGTGACCCATCTGGTTCTGTGCTTGGTGTCCACAGTGCGTTCAAGAAATGGGAAACGCCAAAGCCAAACGTCTCTACGAGGCTTTTTTACCTGAGTGCTTCCAACGACCCGAGACGGACCAGTCAGCCGAGATCTTTATCAGGGACAAGTATGATAAGAAGAAGTACATGGATAAGGTCATTGACATACAGATGCTCAGGGTGAGTCCGTACACATTAAGAAACAGATTCCTCAATGACTTGTAAAGTGCTTTTGGGCAATTTGCACAAACTTCCCATTATGCTGCACAAATAACGGATCCATTATTTGTGAAAGAATTTGTCGATCGCTTAACCTCAAATTGAACTCTAACCCTTAGCACTATACGATAAACCAATGCTTGCACGATAGGCCGAAATGTTTGCTAATTAAAGAGCCATTATATGCCTATCACACACATCGACATACATAACAAATTAATTGATTGAATTTATGCAGAAAGAAAAGAGCTGTGATAACATTCCCAAGGAGCCCGTCGTGTTTGAGAAGATGAAACTGGTAAGTGTATCACATCGTGTACCATATTATGCTGCAGTTCAACCTCACTTTAACTTGTTATATTTCTATTATTTAACATTGACCTGATGCTATTGCGCAACGCTATAGAGGTGCAGGGCTCAGGATTGAAGGAGAGAAGCTAATTCTTGAAAAGCTGTCATTCCTGGAAAAGTCATTTTGTCACCAGCAATAGTGGGAAAAATAGATTAGGATTATGAATCTTTTTTGAAAGTAGTAATGTGTCAAAATGTGTTATTTTATTTATTTTTTCCTGCTGTGACAGAAAAAAGACATCAGCCCGAAGACAGATTCCCAGGCCGTTACAGACCTGCTTGGACTAGGTATTCACACACATAAACACAATCTCTCTACATATATAATGCATCTGGCTTAGTGCATGTAAATCCATGTAACTACATTTAAAGATGCTTCATGAGTCCAAGATTTTAAATGTTTGTAACCTACAAAAGGTTGGGGGTGGAAATCGAAGATCATTTTCTAGAGCAACTGAGGTATATTTAGATAAAGGGATTTGAAAATGAATTGTTTACACTGAAAACACTTTATCATCACTGTGCTTCCAATGACCCTCTATTAGATGCCCCGGCTCCAAGCTCTGCGGTGTCTAATGGTGGAGGATGTGTTCCAGACAGTAATGAGAGCCCATCGGTGTCTAATCCAGCTCTGGCACATCCTGCCCTGGATCTCTTCAGCTCCCTCCCTACCCCCTCCTCAACAAAAGCCCCGGGAGCCCATATGCATATTGTATGCTGTTCTCCATTTTTGTGTTTTCAATTGCTTCTTTCTGTCATCCTCGCTGTTTGATTTCTGATGGTGTCTGGTCTGCGTGTGCTCCTGCAGCCCGTCTCCGGCGCGATGCCTCAGAGCAGAGTGACTGCCTCGGTGCCGGAGAACCTCAGCTTGTTCTTGGATCCCAAATCCAAAGCAGAGGAAGGGACCGTCAAGAAGCTGTCCAAGGACTCTATTCTCTCCCTGTATGCCTCCACCCCGTCAGTGCACGCCAGCAGCATGGCTGCACACGGTGAGGAATATGCAGCCTGAATATATTTACATAGAGGATGTCACATTGTCATCATTTGGCCAAACTGTGTGTGTGTGTGTGTGTGTGTGTGTGTGTGTGTGTGTGTGTGTGTGTGTGTGTGTGTGTGTGTGTGTGTGTCTGTCTGTCTGTCTGTCTGTCTGTCTGTCTGTCTGTCTGTCATCAGGGTTGTACATGAACCAAGTCGGATATCCAACACACCCGTACGGTTCGTATCACTCTTTAGCCCAAGCGGGTGGAATGGGAGGCGGCATGATGACATCACAGATGGCCATGATGGGGCAGCAACAGGGCGGCATGATGGGGGCTCAGCAAAACAGCATGATTGGGGTTCAGCAGAGCTGCATGATGGGACAGCAGAATGGCCTAATGGGCACTCAGGCTGTCATGGCTCAGCCTGGTGGCGCAGTGGCGTCGCCCTACATGACAGGGGTGGCCCAGCACATCATGGGACAGCAGCAAAGTGGAATGATGGTGCAGCAGCAGCAGAATGGCATGCTGAGTCAGCAGCAGCAGCAGAGCGGTTTGATGGGGCAGCAGCAAGTTGGAGGCTTGGCGACGTTACCCCATCAGCAGGTTTACGGAGCGCAACAAACCCAGCAGCTGCAGTGGAACATCACCCAGGTGTGTGTGTCTGCCTCCGACCACAACAGTGTTGAAACTACCCCGCGCGCCGCTTAATACAGTTTTCTGACTTACAGATGACTCAGCACATGGCAGGCATGAACCTCTACAACACCAATGGCATGGTGGGATACGGCAGCCAACACACGGGAGGCTCGACAGCTCCGAGTTCAGCGCACATGACGGCACACGTGTGGAAGTGATCTCATAATGAAGGAACCGGCGTAGGAATCTGTGGATCAGACTTTCCATGAAACATTTTTCTAAAGCAAGGGAGGAGGAGGAGACAGGTGTGCGGAAGAAAAACGGTTGGAGAAACCAATACTACCTCTCTTTCTCTCTCCTCTCTGCCCATGCTTCCTCTTGCATCCATAGCCATGTTTTTTGCAGATTTCCATGTTTGCCTTCAGGAGATTTTGGTATGTCGACAGGGTTCAGACGCCAGCGGTCAGGACGCCACACACTTCTGTGTACTTAACCACTAGGTGAACACGTGTGGGTTTTGCATAGCTGCTTGGTTTTGGAGAATTCCACTTTTTTTTTTTTTCATACTTAATCAAAATCATCATTTGGGTTAAGCATTGAGGACAATAGCCTGTGTTCATTTGATAAAAGCACGAGAAAGACTCCACATTTGAGGCTCAATATTTTTTCTACTGATCAACCATATTTCCTAACAAGTGTTTACGCAGAAGTAGTGACTTTTTAGCAGCAAGTGCAACTTTATTCAGTCGGCTTTTAAACATGCAAGGGGTATAAATTTTAAGGGAGGAAGCTTTTTAAAAGTGCAATTCCTCATGTGTGACTATTTTTTTCTTTGATATTTACATCTAGGGCTAAGTTAGGCTAAGTTACTCTCTCTCCTTCATGCTGCAGGCAAGCAGCAAAGGCATTTCTAAGTTTGTCTGGCTGTGTCTTACAAGGAAAATCATTACAAATCCCTAATTTTCCTATATATCCAATATATGAAAAAAAAAAAAAATCCAAACAAGTTTTGTGTATTCCTAGATCCATGTACAAGTTAGAACAGCAACAAAGCCTACCTAAACAGACCTTAACTAAGATGTCTTCTTTTAGAATCTGTAATCTCAATAATAAGTGTCAAAAAGTCCTAAAACGGATTTTGGGAAACCAAAGATCAATGCAAGCTTTATTACGGCTATACAGTATTCCAATATGCTTACCTGTATAGTCCCTTAACTAGTGATTAGGAGGAAAATCAACAGCAGTCCTGACTGTGTGTTAAGATTTGAGCTTAAAATTCACTGTGCTAAAGCAAAGGAGTCACTTGCATGCCGCGTCATCATGTAAACGCACCTGGAGTTCAAAATCTACCTTGTAAAATAGGGGCCTCAAATAAGACTGAATGTCTGTAAATAAGAGAGAAATTGGCGGGACGCGAAATTGATTAAAAAGTACAGATGAGTCGTGTTTCAGATGCTTCCACTGAACTGCATGAACAGAATGTTTTAACTAGTTCTGATTGTATATGTACTGTGTTTTATCAAGATCCGCCCGAATGTGTTCACTCTGAATGTCTTTCTCTCTCTGCTATTCATGTCGATCGGACAAAGAAGAAGAGAAAACAAATAAACAAATCAATGAATGTGTGTCCTGAATGTGTTCATGACGACAACAAACCTGTTCCAAACACAGACATTTGAGTGTGTGCGTGTTCATTTTTGATATTTAATTCTGTCCGGCCGTGCACACTGGTGTGTCTATTGAATGTCATGTGGTCAGCAAAGTCCTGTTGTTTATTTATTTTTATTTCTGTGTGGACTGTTTAGTTCATCCACAATCTGCTGGATTTGTCGTGTCGGTGAGTTCGGGCGCAAACTGTGACAAAGCCGAGGACATTTTCAGGTCGTTTCGGCAACGTTTACACTCGGGCCAGACCACATTGTGAAGCAAAAAGTGTGACAATCTGTCACCTCGCATCGTTTTAGTTAAACCGCCCACTATCATCCAACATAAACTATCTCTCTGTCCTGGTTTCTATTGAAGTTTTCCAAAATTATTCTTTAAAAAAAATGTCATTCGTGGAAATAATCTTAGTCTTTCCATTGTTTTTAAGTTGAAGAAATGAACAAATGAAAACACATGTTAGAGTCAACCATTATACTGTGGAAGGAAAGTTTAAAAATCCTCGATTCCTGGAGTCTGAACCACCACACCACCATGTGACCCCATATTACCATTCAAAAACCCACCTCCTCTCTCTCACAGGTGTCTGTTCCCAGTTCAGCTCATGCAGTGGGAGTTCAGGCAGCCAGATTATCTGCGGAGATAACCTATAATATCAAAAGTGAATGTGTAAGGTTCCAGTGAGAGAAAGGCGGCAGAAATGTTTCTATCATTGGTTCACCCTTTAACGACTTCCTCTTTGTTTTGGTCTGATTCTGTGAAATTACAGCAAATGAAGGAGTTTATCCTCTTATGTACTCGTCAATTAAATGATTGTGAATATTATTCTTTATCACTTTATGTTGTACATTGTTTCTTAAACAGGCTTGACAAACATGTTGTGGGCTTTTTTTTTCCCCACATGCTTTACCTGTTTTTATCTTATTGTCTATAAAACTTCTGTAAACTTTAACAATATGCGACATATGATACTTGTCCTCGTGAGAACATTGAATAAATATTGTTTTGATTTAAATGTGTGCTGTATAGTGTGGTTTATTTTTTATTACCAAATCAATAACAATAACAAAAACTATACATAACAAACATTTGATCATCTAACTGGCCTGTAATGGTTGCCTGATAAATTTTGGGGACAAAATATTCATTTTACATTTTTGTGTGCGTGTGTGTGTGTGTCAATGTTGCTGTAATCAGCAGTAGGCAGAATGAAAAAAATCTGACTACATTTTAGTTTGACAAGCAAAAACATGTAAATCCTTTTTGAATAATGGAAGACAGTGATACAAGCAAGAGTAACGTGTGATTCAAATAAACTTTATTGACTTTGCGTCCAGATGTCAAAGGGCATGCAAATACAGGCTTCTGAATTTGAAATCTTTTTTTTTCTTTTTCTTTTCCTCCCACCCTCCTCAGTTTGGATCTCTTTTTCTTACAAAACTACGTGCACCTTAAGTAATCAATTTTGCAGCGTACAAACCACAAAAATACCAGTTTTACATTATCAAATACTGCACATAGAAAACATTTACAAAGCACAGGTATAAAATTACAGCTCCCTTTTTTTTTTTTTTTAA
>OMNM01001494.1:0-12435 GCA_900302745.1 Parablennius parvicornis
TATAATACAATGATGATGCACATTGTGCCGGGCTATTACATAAAATCCCAATAAAATATATTTACATTTGTAGTTGGAACCTGACAAAAAGAGCTTCTTTTCTTTAATTCCAATACAATTGATCAATTATGCTTCAACTGAGTAGCGATGCACAACACATTGATTTTCAAAAGCCTTTGATGCATGTTGCTCCTGTTTCAAAAAGGCCAGCAGGTAGGTGTTGAGACCAGTTTACAAACACATCCGGGCTCTCGTGAAAATGTTACTGGCTGACCTGAAAACGCAGATGCAAACAAGTGAGTTTGGACAGGGATCAGAGTCTTCAGAAAAGTTCAGAAACCAAACTATTCATAGTTTCGAACTAATCACTCCACATTGTGTGTGACAGATGTGACAGCATATATATTCTTTGAGGCACACTGAAACCACATTATTAAAGGGTGGCAATTGATCATTACTACTTTGTCCCAAGATGATTGCTAGAGCTAACGGTTGTCTGCCTTCACAGGAGGTACTATTGAGATTTTTCACATGAGGTCAGAGATCTCGTGGTACTAATGGGCCCACCATTTTGGACTTCCCCTGACTATAAACAACACCCTAAACCCAGTCACACTTATGGCATAATTCATTCAGATAATAGAGAAGATGGGCATCTTTTGTGTAGCTGTAGGCTGCACTAACATGCAGGAAACCTGTCCATATCTCTGATTTTATTGTTTTCCTGCTGACCCTGAGACAAGGGAGTGATGTATGAAGCTTTGAGGAGGAAAGCATGGGAGACAACTAATACTCTTGAGTCTAGACTTTGCAGTGCTCATTTCATACACACACTGATAGCACTGCACATATCAGCACATACAACGAATGTCCATGCAAATCACCGAATGACCAGCAAGATTGTAGACATCGTGATCCTCAAACTGGGGGACACTTTCTAGATCACACTTCACAGCATCAGTAAACAAACCAGGAGGGAACAGATATGGGTCATCTTATCCTGTGTCAGTTCATCCACATATCTCTGCTTACTTTCTCCGTCCAGATGACTCACAACTGTGGACAGCTTTACTGTGTGGCTTCCTGATATACTTGCACACTTAAAAATGTACCACTCATGCTAAGTGCTGCTTTACGAAAGTTTAATTTTGATTCATTGTGTTTACCGCTGCCACAGACGTCCAAAATATCGACACAACCATTTAGGACATCACTTAGTCATGTCGGTGAAAAACCTCAATAGGCTGTGTCTGTACAGAAAGGCTGCCGGTTTGCCTCCACTTGACCGTCTGAAGTGGTAGGGCCTACTAACCGCAAAGTGCCCTGCATAATTTTTTCCATGTATGTGAAGTCTACATTTAGATAATTTTGGACCAGAGTTTATACTCTACAAGCAGTGTATTGGCCAGTTCTTGTCTGTATGTCAGGCTAGAGCTTGTTCTGATATATTATGCTGGATATAAGTTATCTGTTGAAGTTACAAATCTGAAAAAAAATATAAATTTCTTGCAGTCACTGTAATACCTGGTGTGAGGGGGATTTTAGTTCCTGAAGTCTTCAGGACAACTTGCAGATTGTCCATCTTAGTGCTGCCAACACTGTCTGGTTGTTCCCTCAGTATGATACAAATTTCTTCCTTCCTGAGCAGCCAGTCCATCTGTTGGCCGAGGTAGTTTACGCCACGAACACAAAGCTCAGAAATGTTGTCAGGAAGAAGGGAGGAAAACGCAAGGCAATCCCTCTGAATTCTGGAAAAAACATAACAATATGTAATACTTTGCATCACTGTGTAGATGCTGCATACTGGATATCAAATTGTTATTTGACTGTGTACAGAGGGGAAATTGATGACTAACCTGAAACCAGTATAACCAAACAACACAGCCTGCAGAAATCCTCCCATACCAGTGAGAAAGTTGACTGCACCAGAGCCATCTGATGATTCACTCCATACCTGGGAACAAAAGTAATCACGCACACTCACTGGATAAATGTCAGTTTATTTTATCTACTGAAAGTCACTTCGAGATACCTGAAATGGTCCTTGGATATTGTTGAAGCACTTTTCAAGCAGATGTTGAGCTCTTTCAGCTTCGCCCAGCTCCATCCAGCTGATTGCAAACATACTCTGACAACACAAAGTAAAAACATGAATAACAGCAAGTAGATCAGTATTACCTTCAACTTAGGAATGATATATGTTTATTGTAGCTTGCCAGTGCATCAAATGCATTCTAGGTGTTGCTTATCTTGTTAATTGATAATTATTTAGCTGGGAAGGGAGTAATAAACTACAAAATCTCATTACTATTATTGACTATTTTTTTGATCTGCAATTTTGTAGCAGAAACTTTTTTGTAAAGATAAAATCACTGATTCATATATACATGTGTTTAATATTCTTTAACTCATAAACTTTGTTTCTGAAAATGTACTTCGAACATGAGAACTGTGTACAGGTAGGTTGGGTGAATGCTCTCCATTGAACATGAAAATAAATGCAGTTGAAAAGTAACTAATACTTTACACAGCTTTTGAGGAAATTACTTTGACTAGACTTTCACTCACACTTGAATACTATTTAAGTAATACAAAATTTATTATTAATCATTCAATCCAATTCTTACCAGACCATGTTTAACTGACAATGTTTATTATTAAAACCCCAGGTGAGCTTCTCAAAACTGAATTGCAAGGTATTGCGAGGTATTTAATGTCCACACAAATGCAGTGTAACAATAATACAATTAAAATGCATGTGTGTAAATACATACAAATTCCTAATGCCTTGAAAAGTCTTTGTGTATGAATCAAAAACTAGAATGGCACTCAGAGAGCGCAGACCTCACCAATGCCTTATATCCTGTGACACATATATTATCATTGATCCAGATTATTTAATTCCTTGTCATAATCCGGATTTCAGATCCAGAATATGATCCCGATAATCCTCAAAATTTACTGGGTTCTTCCTATCATCATTCCATATTAGCCTACCAAGTTTTCTGCAAAATCCGCCCATAAGTTTCTGCGTAATCCTGCTGACAGTCAAACAGACAAACACACGGAGGTGATTCCATAATCCTGCTTTTGACGGGGTAATCAAATTTTACTATTGTTTATAGGTGCATTTCAGAGCCTGTATTTCTACTTAAGTAAACCAGTTGAATCATTAATATTAGTTTTACAAAAATCTTTTTATTGAAATCCTGAAGTAGAATAATATAGGTATTTTTGCCATCTCTGCACAATACTGGCAGTTGCTGGTACTACAAAGCTAAATTACTGGTTTCACTTGTGACTCTTTCTGGCAGAAGAATGTAAGATTTTCTGAACTGCACCCACAAATGGCTCAGTGCTTATAATAGACTAACTATAAAACTTGGACAATTATCAATTTACATAACAATAAGTGGCTAACATATGAAGGTTGGACACCAGAAGTTACAAAGAGGAATACAATTTGCAAGACGTCAACATACAAATATTGTTTGAATGTTGGATACTTTAAAAATTTTCACAAAATTGTGTTGTTTCAGCACCACTTTGTTGTTATAGTTAAACAACATTGTGTTTTCCTTCTTTCTCTCCATACTTACTAGCTTTTGTGACAGTTGTTTTTCATTGAGCATTGGTACACTTTTTGTTTGAATTTTCAATACTGTGTAACATTGAAATGAATTCAAAGATGTGGAAAATAACACGCACACTTTCTCACCCATGTCATTGCAGGACCTTCAGGGTCTGTCACTGGCTCATATGCTTCCAGGTCGTTCCTCCTCACCTCCGGGGACATCGGCAGTCCAAGAGGATAACCCAACATCACCGTATCTGCCTGCTTCACTGGATGACCTGAGTGATGCCCACAATACTCTCACATCCTGTAATGGATGTTAGATATTTCTCATACCGGTCTGGAAAGGTGCAACCTCTCACCTTTGATATAGCCATCATACTCTGGATGGTATTGCGATGCTTCATCAAACGGTATCTTAATGTGTTTGGCCACTTCTCCCCATTCCTTTGGTGCAGGATGTTGGAGGAGATCAGCTAACTCTATGGCAAACTGGAGACTGATGGATGACAAACTGTATTACTGGTCTTTCATATGGTGATTTGTAATACAGCAAATTATTTGAATACTAATACCATTACCTGAGTTTAGCCACAGTGTTTGTGTACACAGAGTTGTTGACATTGTAGTAATACTCATCAGGTGGCATGACACCTGAATGCAACAAAAGAAAAAAGATGGGCAGAAAAAAATAAGGTTTTCACTTGGAATGAGCAGAAATGAAAGAATGAATTCATTAAAAAGGGAAGCTTGTGTTGGGCAGTTTCTTGTTAAAGTGAGAGGTGAGTGGTAGTTGTTTAGGGGAAAGGATGCTGAGGGTGAAGCTGCCAGGCAGGAGGAGATTAGGAGAGACCATGAGGAAGTTCATGGATGCAGAGAGGGAGGACATGAAGGCCATTTATTTGAGGACATAACAGGAGGTAAGATGATGCTTTGCCACCTCCCGACAGGAAAATTCCAAAAGATTAGCGGCACTTATAAAGTATATGGAAGCCTGTTATATTCTTATATAACTGTAGGGTCTTTTATGGTAGTACTTCTCAGTCTTGAGTCACTTTTAGACATCTACCTATCTCCACAACAATCACTAAAACCAACTTGTTACCCACAAACTTTACTGTAACCTAACAGTAACTCATTTATCATAATCAGCTATGTTTGAAGACACAGATATCTAAAACATGAAAAAGAGGGGGGTCATAAAGTCTCAAGTACAGTATCAAAAATGTTGTGCCACCCAGTGGCCAGTTTAAAGATTGCAACCAAGTGACCCCCCTTCACAAACCCTTTGTGATCCCATCAGGGGAATCATTATTATTGTTTGATTCTATTATTATTACAATAGATAAGTCCAGAAACACTGTCGGGCTTGTGTTTTTTTCCTATGCACCGAAATACTATAAGCTTATCAAAATTGTTTTTTGTAGGGTTGACCTATCCATATCATATTTCTGGTAATAGATTGTACTCTCTGGTGGGTTTCAGCAGGATAAGTTTCTGAAATCACACTGAAAGCAAATCAAGGCTCTCCTTATTTCAAACCTGTTCTGTGAGGAGAGATAATGAGTTTTCCTGGTGTCAGATAAAAGTCAGCTGCTTTCATTAAGGAATCGGTCAGATACCCATGTCAGGGTGAATAAATTCAATGCTGAGTCTCTTGTAAAGGTCTTTTACCCAGGAGGTGATACTTCTGGTCCTCAGGGTGCCATGTTACCCTAGAAACCCAGTAATCAGCCACACCGTAGATCACTTCGCTGCCCCGTGCTTCTCTGAACATTGACAGATCCTGCAACAAAGAGCTCAGTCAGGATCCAGCCTAAGTCTGACAATGTGATGCTGAGCGTATAAATGTACCAACCTCCGTGAGGTAGAGATAGTGTTGGAAGGCCAGTGTGACGTCTCCATTGATGTGGATCTCTTGTTGGCCATAAATGTCCTCTGGACACACCTCTCTTCCCGACACAGCACTCTCCCACGGGAACTTCAGTCCCTGTAAAGACAAAAAGGTTTATACTGGTTTATCAATAGGACTGAAATGTTGGACACACTCCAATCCTAACAACAGATCTACTTAAATCCTGTCACAATGTTTAACTGTACTTAAATACAAGTGAAGTTTTAAACTTCTCAAGCAAAAATACAAGGGGATTAAAAAACTCTAACCCAACTCCAAGTAGTCACTTTCGAACTGCATTTGATTGCATCACCATCAATAGCATATAAATGCAATCAAGTATAAATGTTTACAGCACATTTCTTAAACAAACCAAGGAAATACAAATTATACAATGCTAAACAAATGCAGCTATACAGCAGGAACATATTCCGTTAAAAGAATAGATATGAAATGCAAAAATCAACATTAAAAGATTAAACGATATTTTAACTTGTAAACTTACTCATAAGAAATATATAAGATAAACGAATTACATGGTAATAAAGTCTAAATTTCCAAATATTACTTTCATTGTTTATTGAAGAAAACAATATTGACACAAAGGAAAGCCAATGATGATCATACCTTATAGCCCTGTTTTTGAGCATTGTCTTTAGCACCATCCATAGTCCCCACTCTGTATTCCAACACAGTTCGTGCTAACTTGGGGTAGAAAAGGGCAATCCCAGGATACATCCATATGTCCTGCCACAGTAAAGAGAGTCATTGTGTAATACAAATACAAATATAAAAACAAAACAACACGGTACTATAAAAACAAAATAACACGGGCTGCCACCAACTGCCACCAGCCTCACCTGGTCCCAGAAAACGTGACCCCAATAGTCTTGACCGTCCCCTCCGTTTGAGAGTCCGCCAGGACTGACACCACCAAACGAATTGGAGCTTTCGTGAATGGATGGAAAGGCACTGAGGAGGTAGAACAGACAGCCAATCACTGCCCTGCTGAGGGTTTCTGACCCCACGACCTCTATCTTGCTCTGCAGCCACAGCTCTTTCCAGGCCTTCTCGTGAGATGGACGTAGGTTGCCAGTCGCTATCAGATCCAGGCCCTCATCATACCAGGCCTCAGCTGAGCCTAAACTGTTTGCCACAGTCAGGATGAAACCCCAGCGGGCCTGGTGCTGCCCCGGCATCAACGTCAGAGTCGGCGGTATTTGGGACCAGATGAGGTGCACTGAGGGACAGAGACCTCCTGGGAACTCAGCCGTGTTTGTCTTCCCAAGGATATAGCTGGAGGGAAGGGGATTGTAGAGCCTCTTATTAGCCTATTATTATGTAATCAACTTTACCTGTACACTAATGTCAAAGCAATTTCATCGAACCTCACCTTCCTCCTTTGTAATCTGGACCAGATTCAAAAACAATATCCTTGCTCCTAGGTGTGAATGAGTTTACCAGCTTGACACTGACGGGCACATCTGAAGTCCCCTGACGCACCAGCAGAACCTCCATCACCATCAGGTTGGAATAGTGTCGGTGAGAATACAAGAACTGGGAGGCGATAAGGCTGGCTGAGCTGACAGTGTGTGTGAAAATGCCTGAGAGAGGACGGAAGAGAATCAGAGGACATTCTTCACAATGCAAACTTTGACCAGCAACAACAACACAACTTCTGCCCCCGGTCCAGCAGACACTACCTGTATGGGTGTCCAGGCTATAGCTCTGCTGTGCCGGGTCCTCCATCTCAACCTTCACGGAAAAAGGACAGGGGACATCCGCTCGGTGGCACCGTCCACCCTCCCCATTATAAACGCCACCCATGTGCATTATATTGTTGTACACCCTCCATCCTAGAAGCCCATTGGCCAGTGGGGGCAGGAAGCGGAGGTCAGTGGGAAGAGTGTCGCTGGTGAAGATGTAGGGATCCCAGTCACAGGACATGTCGTTGTGGAGATCTTGACTTGACAAGAATACAATCAAATCCAGAAATCTGTCATCTAATGCAGTCAGTGCTGGACCAGGAGGTATTCAACTGAACTGGTGATTATTTCTCCCAACACAGGGTGTAGAAAGGAGTATATTTTTTAAAAGTATGTTTGATTCTCATAAAGATAATGTCCACAACCATGAAATCATCACTGGATTATTCCTCTGTGCTTGCACTTTTCACAGGTTCCTGTGAGCAAGGGCTATTTGCAGACTGTGTACTTTGACACTTTTGTGTCATAAGACATGTCCAAACACAACTTTCAGAAGTTCAGAAGTGATATTTAAAAAGCAAGACACCAACAAAGCATAAACAACAACAAAAATGTAACTAAATCACAGAGAAACATTGTTTAGATCTTACAGAGCTTGAAAACATCTCTTACAATCTAAATGACCCAGCTAAGATGAGCTGTAGAAGTCAGTGGAGTGCACAAATTTCTAGCATAACCAAAGACAGCAAAGACACACGACCACCATGGGAATGTTTCAGTCTCACGTGAGCAGGAAGCAGCATCTGTTTCTGCAACAAAGAGGAATGCAGGAAAAACCAAAGTGCTAGAAAAACTTGGGAGAGCCTCCAAAATATCTTGTTGTTTCACAATTTAACTTGTAAGAAACGTCCTAAGTGTTTCTCACCGAGAGATCATCACTCGTGAATGTAAAAAGAAAAGAGGGTGAAAGACTGTTGATGAAACGAATCCAAGTTTGCAGCAGAAAGACTTTCTCTTCAGAGGAAGTCATTCAGCTCTGTGCTGGACAGAAAACCTGGACTTGGTGTTGAGCTTATGGAAAACCAGGCATGGATTTCATCTGTAGTACGAGCATTGCCTGAGCTCATCTGCACTGTCAATGAAGGATACCAGAACTAAGAGTTTAAATAGTTTTTACACTGTGGACAGCATCATTAATTGCCACTTTTCACAGAGTCAAACACTTAGAACAGACCAGATTTGTCTCTTCCACAAATGTCTGACGTCGCCTATTCACAATTAAAACAGCAGATCCTCTTGTCTGTGGCAGTAAAAATACTCTCCAGGTCACAGTAGGAGTGTTTAGACTTGCATCACGTCACTCTCTCCAAACTAAATCATGTCAGCAGTCAACAGTGTTTTTACCCTCATGCTCAAGTCCTTTGATTTTACTGTTAGACTTTGTAATCAACACATCTGAGGAAACCCTGGCTGACTTTATTTTTGTTGTGGCTTAAACCTTGATCTCCTTTTCTTGCACTGTTTTCTATGATAAAATACAGCCACACAAATACAAATAGTTGTACGAATACAACTGCAATAGCATCCAGGTACAAATAACCAGTCCCCATACCTGTTTACTCTGTTTAGTGTTAGAAATCGTATTTGTATTTTCCTATTCCGTACTGCCAATGTACCTTAAGATATAGCACAACTAATTTCATTGTTTAGGTCTCAGTAAAATTAGGGCAATGTCAAAGAAAATATTTTCAGTTGTTTTTTTTAAATGATTGGATATCACCTTTGTCTTTATTGAAATAATCAATGAATGTTCTTCAACATGGCGGCCTGACATTCTTCTGTGAACAAATACAACTGAGAAGGCATCGTGACTGCCACTGCTAATAACATCTACTCTGTTTGTGCCGCAAAATTTTAGCCCCTTTGGTGTTTTTTGACAGTAATGAAGTTTTTCAAAGTAATGTGAGTAATGTGAGTGAGCAGCTTGATCTGGCTGTTGTTTTACTTGATTCTCTTTTCCACGCTTATTGGGGAGGAGACACAGACTTAAACAGGACAGATTCAATACACTGTCCACTTAGTCTTTACAAAACCTTTATGTAAAATGAGAAACAGTTAAACTTTTGAGGTTTACTCAAGGCATTTGGTGAGAGTCACTTCTGTTTGTTGTTTAAAGGAAAGGAGAAGTCAAAGGTCAGACTTTGAGAATTCCACAGGACTGAGTTGTATCCTTATGTAGGAGAAGTATTTGCTCGCTATGTGTTCATAGAGATTCTCAGATTCATATTCATAAAAATCAGCTGACTTTTTCCTTGGAAAGACACAAGTGAGCTTGAAGTAACCAACACATTAGGTCTGCAGAAGCTTTTGAAGAAATATCTGGTGACATTAGGTATCAGGATTTTTACACAAGATTTGTTTTACGTGCATTTGACTGGTGGAGACGTCTTAATGAAATACGGTTTTGTTCCAAAGGCAATACTGTGTGAATAGTTGCTTTAGACATTTCTTCAGATCTAATGAGTCACTTTTAAACCAATCTGGCCACAATTTTATAGCTAAGTGATGCTAAATCACTGAAACCTTCAAGAGGAAAATACAGTTGGAGACATATTTCCATGTGACGATGAGGCAAAATGATTAACTCTTTTGTTATAGTCATGTGCTGTTAAATAGGACCTAAAGGACTGATGAGGTTGAATACTTCTTTAATCCCATTGACCTACTGCTGTATTTTGGTGTGTCTGATCAGAATGAACCACATCACAATCAGAGTGAAACCCCTTAACATCCTGAGGCCATAGGGCAGCTGCTCTTTTATTTTTTAAATTAGATTTTGTAGTAAAAAGCTGTAGTACCATTTTTATATCAAATGTAAGTGGAAAATCACTTGGATGAAATCCCCTCATCCATCCATATACTATACCTGTGGAATGGAAATATTTGTCAAATTGCTCAATCTCACAACTATGGGCCTCCTGAGTTTGTTGCATCTTGGCTCCAAATTTACCTCATCAACCTGCTTCATCTTGAAAAGGGCTTGCGAAAGAAAATTTGTATTCAACTTTACGGCTGGGCTGCATGGTGGGACAGTGATTTGTAATGTCACAGCAGACCATTTCTGGTACAATCTCAGGTTTGGGGGTCTCACTGTGTGGGCTCTTTCAAGACACGTAGGTTTCCCACAGTCCAGAAATATTGATGGCCAAAGTGTGAAGGAGTTTGTTAATATCTCTGCATTTTCCCAGTGATGGACAAACTGAATAAAACGGTATAAGAGGGATGTATGGCTTTTGTTGAGCTGAAGCATTACCTGTTTCACCTCTTGGTGGCACCAAGGAGCTGTTTCTCTAGCATCTGGCACTACGCCGGGGGTCAGAGCCACAAACCCTGGGAAAAGCAAGGCTTTGTCCATATAAGGCTGCAATCCATCCGCTTCCCTCTTCCTCCCCAGCTCCCTTCCTCTGCCTTTCTCAGACCTGAGGGATATTTACAGAGAGAGCGCCTTGGCCAGCCTGCCCTTCCTTATTAGGAGCTGAGCTTGTTGTCAGTACTTCTACCCTGCAGGACAGTGGTCCATCTCCCTGCTCTCAGAGGAGACAAACAGATTGATGAGTGGTGTTAACTAAACTTCAGTGAAACTCGACAGGATCTGATGAGGGACCAAACTCTACACAGCAAAATCCCACCCAGCAAGTGTAATGACTCTGAAACCCGCCAGTCAAACTACATATGATGTCCACTTAGGAGCAGTTGGAGATTAGGGCGACATTAAAAAGGAATTGCATAACTACATGCACCTCATTCCCTCCGTTTGGCTCTTGGTGTGTGTGTTGCAGCTGCTGTGCTTTTTTTTTTTATTCCTTCCCAGTGATGTAGGACATCTGGCTGCCCACAAACTGCAAGGACACAGAATGAATGGTTAAGACTAAGAATAGTTAGGGTGCAACAAACTAAACTAAACCACCACCAACAGAAAAGTCAGCAAACCAGTGACTCGTGATGGAGCAGTGAACAGGGCAGGATGCATCACTTTTCTGGTTCAACAAATACTTAGAGTTTTAGTGGGGGTCGACAAAAAATAGCAGTTGCTACAAACACACTTTTGTTTTATTATGATGGTGCAGACATTCATTTAATATATTAGAAAACCAACATGTGAAGACAGGCTACATGGAATTTTACTTCAAATGGGTATTATTCAAGACTAACATTTATACACATATACATAACCATGCTCTCTTGTAAGAGAGGAACTGATGATGAATATCTATGAAAATAATATTTTACTCAATGGTTATAATTAAAACCATTGATGGCCTTATTGGCTTTGACAGAACAGCAATTTCTGTACAAGTGACAACTGTTGTTGACCCTCAGCGGAGGGAAACATCTCCGTCTACTTGCTAGAAGATGAATAAGAAGTTGCTGCTCTGAATCAAAATCATCTGGAGGATGTTCAAAGTCTCCAGGGTCTTTAATTGCTTCGCAGAGTAAAGTGCTGTGGCTGACTGACTTGGTTCCGCAGTCATTGTTAAGAGCATGGAGTGTGTCTGGTCACAAAAATAAAATTAGAAAAAAAAAAATCATGGGGAAGTGCATAGGTGGAGAGGTAGGTGGGTTCAAACACTTGCACGTGGAAAAAAAAAAACAACTCCACAGTTTTATGGATTCCCGTGGCTGTCAGGATGGGAAGGCAGGGTCTGCAATACGGTTCAGAGTTAAGTTTCTTGAGGATACACCGAAACCTTTTGTACTGCTCGACAACATGTCAGAGTTGGATTTGAACTATGCGTGGGGAAAATTTGTGAATGTGTGATGTAAAAGTGTTCACAAAGAAAATAATAAATACTAAGTGGGAGCTTTAAGGCCCGAGTCGTCTCATGTGCTCAGTGGAATGTGCATCGAGGAAGTACGGATGCACCGCGTGTGCATGTCAGCATTCCCCTGATACACAGTCACAACACACAGTTGTTTCATGTGTGTTGCACCAGCTGCAAGTTCGCTGGCTGCTGTCAGGTCTGAAGTCATGGGAGCCTCTGGCTGTAGCCGCAGGTCATCCTGTGACAAGTAAGGCACACAAAAGACACTCCAGCTGTCCATAAATAGGCTTCACAATCCAAGTCAAGCTGTAGTGCTCGTGCACGGAGGACATTCTGCCGCTTCTTCTTTTCTCAGCCCTCTCTCTCTCTCTCTCTTTCGTTCTTTGGCACTGGAAGGAATGTATGGAGGGAGGGATGGATGGATGGAAGGAGGGAGGG
>OMNM01001495.1:0-11047 GCA_900302745.1 Parablennius parvicornis
CTCTATAGACTGATGGCTGATGGAGAAAGCGCGGTGAAATCAGAAGAATAAAGTAGATGCTTGCATCTTCAAAAAAAAAAAAGAAAAAATCTTAATCTAATATGTTGCAAGCAGTGAAAACCTTCTTACTTTTATGAATACTTTGTCCTGTGTGCTATTTTAGTTTGATTCTTCGAATCTGTATACCTGTAACCAACAAGTTTATTAATTTAACATATTCTACAATTGCTTGTAAGAGTCTTGACGGTGTAACTTACTGATAGTTTGCCTGGGAAATGTAGATGCTATGAAGGTAAACTGAAGTGTCTGCCATAACCGCAAATGCATGCTGTTAAAAAGTGATACTTTGAGTAGAATTTTGAAAGAGGATTTTTATTTTTAGCAGGATAACTTTTCCTTGTAACTAAGTTCAGTTAAAAAAGAGTTTCACTTGTGTATAGTTATTTGATATACTCTTTCAACCTCTGAGCTTTGAAATTTTGCAATTGTGGTCACATGATGAATGCACATTTACTCATTATGTATAATATACATTTATTAGTTAATCCTTAGTGTGTAAAAAAGTGTCCTATCCAAACCTCACTTAAGAATTTAGGTAGTTTTCTTAGAATGAATTTGGTACTATACACAGTTGCATATATGCATCAACACATTCATTTCTGATTTTTATTCAAGAAAATGTTTTCATAACTCAAAGTTGTTAGGTTATATCCTGTCATCCTGTGAGACTCCCTCATCTGTGTGTATAGACAGTATGTGTGAGCAGCAGGTGGTAAAGTCAAATCTTGTGTTGAAGATCAGTGTCAACAGGCGCTACATTAGCCTCTAATAAATTTCTTGGTGTTTACAAGATGCCTGCACATCAGGAACATCTGTTGGAATTGGCACGGCTTCCTGGATTTCCCATGGGTGTAGAAACAGCAAGTTATTGTGTGTTTGTGCATGTATGAGTGCCAGCAGCTTGCCGGCATGGACTGAGATGGACTTGGCACCATCTCTCCTAAATCTAACCTTCTGACCTCTCAGAGTGATGAAGACAAAAGGGGAGCAGATAGATTCTCTGATGCCAGGAAACATCCTCAAATCTTTTGTGGAAATAAGTGATTCTTTTGTTCCAAAGAACATATCTAGGGTTGTAATTGTTATTGTGTTTAACTTACAGTAGTCGCACGTTGCCAATTTCTTGGCATTGGTGATATTTGTGTCTTTTCACACTATGAATTAACTAAATTACAACCTGCATAGTAAATAAACACCAACTTCCAACTGTCCAAAAGAGAAAGAAAATGCACAAAACTCAACTTTTCACTCAGCATTTATTTCATTTAGTCTGCTATTCAACAGAGGAAGGCAGAGATACTGACAAAGCACTGATTAATGAAAATCATTTCATAAAGATTAATAAAGGTTTTTATCCAGGACTGATGAAAACAAGGATGAGCAAACCTTCCCATTAGTCCTAAGTCTCGCTGGAACCAAATTAGACATCCAGGCTCTGCAAATGACAGCGGCAAAGCTACAGCGGGTGTGTCCCTGTGGAAGCATCACTTGATGTGAGAAAGTCTCCACATGAGTGTTACTTAAGTCAAAGCAGATGACCGCCTCTCGCTAATGTCACAAAAGCATCGCTCTAACTGATGTAGTGCACGCATTCAATTAGCCCGCAGAGAGGCATATAAGCTCGAATGGCACAGGTGTCCCATGTGAACGTCAGCGAACAGGAGGGGAACATGATGCATCAGATAGCGCAGACGTATATCTAAATGTCAGAGTGATATATTGGATCTTACCGTAGCATAAGTACTGCTCTGAGTTTCACAACATCTCTGTGATCATTATTACCTAATCCCCATCCCACAGTGGTGACTAATGCACTGTGCATATAGACACACACACTGTGGTAAGGATGAGGCAAGTGTGTATAAAATATTGTGAGTGAATTCATCACCGCTGTGAATGCACACACATACAAAATCACTGATACACTTAAAAAAAAAAAAAAAAAAAGGTCTTGGAGTGCATTTATTATGCTATAAAAATGAAGTGGCACTTTGTGATGTTTCTTCGATGCTGAAGGCAATGCATCAAGTACTGTTGGCAAATGAGCATCAGCCAATCAGTTCCTGATGCAGTATCATCCACATCAGAAAGCTCTTCTGTCATCCCAACATGAACTGACGAATGACTGCAACTGAAATATTTACACAGGGTTCAGATGTACTTGCAATTTTTCAGAAGGAGTGATGCAAAAACAAAAAAAAATAACCCAAACTCATAAGAACAAGCCGTAATTATTCTTTTCATTTGTGGATAATACAATAGCCAGTACTGTACACTACGCATCATCGTAAGTCAAGATGGCAGCAGAAGCATCTGGAAAAGGAATTCATGCAAATTCAAAATGGGCATGCATTATGAAGGAGCTGCAAGAGATGAGGCTGCACTTCAAAAGACTGTCGAAAAGAATTTTTTTTTTTTTTTTAAAGTGGGGAAGGGGTATGTGGGAGAAGGAAGGGCAGACAGAAAGGGTGTCTGTGAGACGCGCTTGTGTAATTGCAGTGACATCTTCATTGAGAGTCCTCCATCTCTTTCCTGCGAGCTCCAAAGGGCGTCGTTGACGCCGGTCGATGTGGAGAGCAGCCGAGGCGCTGTGTTTAGCATAATCCCAGAGGCCATTGTGAGAGCAGCTAGTGAACGACTCACAGTTGCCAGCTGAGATTTCACCAAAATACAGCAGAACACAAGGAGAAGGGGATGAGACAGGGAAAATCTGAGGTGGAGGAGGGGTAAGAGTTCGAAAAGAGTCTGGAGAGAGAGAATTGGTGGTAGTATTGGAGAGAAAAAAATACATATGAGCTGATTATTAGGATCTGAGCAGTAATAATTTGTGTATATGGCTTTGCCAGGGTTGAGGAAGTCTGTGTTCAATGTGCAGCTTCAACAGCATCAAAGAGTTTGTATAATTTGTGCATTACGTCTTTTCACCAGGTGGACTGCACCTGTTGGCCCCTATTCAAACCTGTAATTCAATGATCCCCCACTTTTGGACCAATCCAAAAACTGTTTTGACTTGTAACAGACAAGCATAAAAGGATTAAGAAAAAACCGTCCTTTAGAAACATATCTTGTATTGTGCAATGATCATCACCTTAAGCTGAGATGTGAAACCCTCTTTGATCACAGGTTCAGGTGGGCAGATGGTATTTGAGACAACTTTTGGTAAACAATGTGGTCTCACACACTTCGCTAACATGCAGTGTGTAAGAAATGTGTTGCTCAAACAATAGGAACAAGTCTGTATGGAAAATAATGGACAGAATGAAGAGGAAGCAAGGTCAGTGCCCACAGATTTATTAGTAGAAGTTTTGGGATGAACTACAGAATCTCTCCAGGTGATTGTGAGAATATAAAGCACCATCACAGTTGCCTGCAGAGATTATGCAGTCTGCCCTCAGATTTCTCGCTTGTGATTTCTAAGTTACATCCCGCCATTCTGTGGTGGGTGTGCTTTATATCAATAAGAGTCAATTGGCAGCAGATGGCTAACACTGATCAGGATAAAGCCCATGCTTCGACCACCCCCTCCGCTCCTCACTGTTTCCCAAAAGGTCTTGTGTTACCATGGCGACTAGGCCGAGGCACGTGCCTCCCATTGTTGAGCCGTATCCTCCAGGGTCAGCCGCACTCTCAGCGAGAGGTCAGATGTCACCACGGCCTCTCACTGAGGGCACCACTCGCCAGCCTTCAGCCTTTGACCCCAACAAACACTGAAACAAATTGAGAGATGGGGGAAGAAGGCAGAGTGAGATGACAAAACTGAGCACGTTCACTAATCAGTCCCACATCGTCACCACAGTTTAGGCTATTCTGAAAAACTTAAGTATCTCTCGTGCTTTGGGTGATTTGAGTGCAGATAAGCAGTACAGTTCTGTGGGAGGATGTCCTGTGTGGTGGTGAATTACTCTGCATGTTACAGTATGTCTCCCTCTTGTGGTGATATGAGATCTTGACTATATCACATTTCTTCCCAACGTGGTTCAAAGGGTCAAACACAATAGTCCAGGTTTAATTGTGACCTTCCTCTGTTTATTTCCTTGTCAATAGCAACACTCCACAACATAATGTAATGACAGGCAGTGCAACTATGAAAATAAAATATAATTTAGTGTTTAAAAATCTTAGATATACGGGATTTTCCTTATTCTTTATATGTTTTCGACTGTCAGTTAAGGCTGGATTCTTACAAAAATGTATCATTTTGTATGTAATATATATTTCTATTAATCCCACTCATGCACACATTACACACACAATCCTCGAGACTCCACCCTATCATCAGCTTTAATTAGAAAAAGAATATGATCTGCTGTAGTTTAACTGGCCAAAGCAGGCATTATGTCCACACGTTTTGGTAAGTGTATAGCCAGAGGTGCCATCTTTCCCATTGAGCCTGGGTCTATGTTAGGATATTCAGGTCATCGAGTTGCAAAGTGTTGCTCAAGCGTTGACAAAAGAAAAATCTTAAGTTTATTAAACGGAACAGGCTGACAGTCCACACTTTGTTAGGCAGTGAATGAACAGAGTGGTTTTGACAGGCCTAACCTCTTAAGCTTCGGGTCCCACTGAGCCCGGCACAGCTAGAGCTAAATGCCATCTGTCCCAACATCATGAGGCCCCCCAACCTGTCCCCCAACAGTTTAGCATAAAGATCAAGCAATAGTGCATTTAAGACACCATATTTTTAATCACCCGACATCAAATTAATGATTTTGAAAATCTGCATCACTGCCAGCTGAAGCAGATTTTCAGTTTAAACTGCTGACCCCGTTAAAACCTTTGCAAACAATAGCGTTTGTAATCCACTTTATTTGGCTTTCAAAAAGAAACGCTCAACGTAAATGCACTCTGGATTATCAAAAAGAAAATGCTGTCTTTGCAAACTTCAACAAAGTTACTGCGCATCTATTCTTTCAATATTTCAACTGACTTTTGTGAAAGTTACTTTATATTAGATCTCACACAATAACTCTTCTGCGTCTTTCAAATGCACCCTTGATTAATTTCTCCACTATATAAGTGGTCACAAATAAGTGATGTTTTTGCAAGTGTAAAAAATTTTGTTTTTTTCACCTGATAATTAACAAGTGAGTATTTTACATTCAAGACTGTTTTCACAGTGAAGACGGTGCGCTGTAGCTTCCTGCTGGGTCATGACCCTGCTCCACATCACTGGTCTCACGCTGGTTACTACTACTCATTGTTATCTTCAGTTAGTGTCCCAACTATGACTCATCGATACTGTCAAATTAATTTTTCAACAAATTCATCCATGCTTTGCTGCCCAGCAGTGAACAAAAGGTAATGATATCACCAGATGAACTTCAGTCTCTATCCTTTCATTGCGTCTTCTGCTCCGTTAGCTGTCATCCGACGTTAAGAGCAAGAAACAACCCCGGTGCCCTGTAGCCAATGTGTGCTTTAGCACTTCATCAAAGTCCAGGACCTTCACTGTACAACCAATTGTCCTCCTCTAACAAAAAGACTGACGCATTGTATCAGTTGGAGGTAAATTTATCAAAGGGGGCCGATACAATAGACAGAGCAGCCCAAATTATGGAGCAGGTCTGGAAGGGGGCCTCCTGGTGAGTCATATTGTATTGTTTGTTGATGGTCCAGTTGGGGCTGAATGACGTGGTGACGTTCGGATAAAAAAAAGAAGAAGAAAAAACCACCACAGAGAAATGCCACTATACATGTACAATATGAGTCAGTAAATGTGAGTGTCAGTACAGCATGGTGTGCAGGAGTTGTGTGAAACAATGTTGAGTGTGGTTTGCGTATGTGGAACCATGCTGAGAAACACAGGCGGCCCAGAGACCTCCGAGAGCTGCACGTTAGCTAAAAACAATTGGGATCTCCGTGAACCGATGTGACATGTGTATTTGTCCCAGCCTTTCCGTTAGGAGCCCTTCTGTGGAGGTGAAAGGGAGAAAGAAATACACCAAGAAAGGGAGGGAAATGGGGTGACAATGATGAGGAGGGGGCACAACGAGCTTGGCGTGAGTAAAATCCGTCGTGCTGGAAACCGTGCACCCTGAAAATAATCTGAGGGTTTACAGACACTGAGTCCATGTCAAATGCAGACACAATAAACATCTCTATAAAAAACACTGTATGTGTAAAGATAAATAACTGAACAATTGAAAGGCAATTAAAGACAAATTAACCTTATAATAAATTACCCTCGTCGCATGGATATACACAGTCAATTTTTGAGCCAACAATTCTTGAAAAAAAATCAATCTACAGAAAAAAACGTCCATCGAAACTGCCTTTATTAAGCAACAAAGGTGGAGTTGCAGGATTTTCTGCTTTTCTTTGCTGAATCAAATTAATATAATAAACTATTCTGGGGCACAAATTGAAATATCTTAGGTTAAGTAGTTTCACCCGCCAGTGCTAAAGGCTTTTTAGGACCTTTTTTTTTATGTTTATCGTTTTGGTACATTTATAATGATCAGTTTCATTTATATATGAGAGATATTTTACAAATTGTGGAACTGAAAAAAAAATCTAAGTTAATAAAAAATCCAAATGGGATGTTCCTGTAATCCCACATCTCATCCCATCACCTACTTGCTATTAGAGAGCAACACAGTTAGAGGATTGTGTTCTGTAATCACTTTTAACTTTTATTGGTTTTAAAGAAAGAGGAAAATGTAGAAGTGGCCACAAAATACTTCCTCATGACAGTACAAAGCCCAGTTTTTATTTGTCGATTGTTCAATATGGGACTGGCTGTAATTGAGACCCTGCACTGCAGCCTCCCATATAATGAGCTGATGGCACATCAGGCTACTCACTCTCCTGACCATATTTACATCCCATCTCAGTTATTGGATGCATAATTCCTCCACACACGTCTTCAATCTTATATCACCCCTCGTCCCACACACGCATACACACACACAAACAACTGACTACAATTATAATTTCATATGCTCCAGTGTATCAGCCACCCAGGCAATTTTCTGCCATTTAAATGTGAATTTATGTGTCATGTAAATGAGCAAGGAATCAATGTGGGTCCATTGGAGGACTGGCCTTTTACCCAGAAGTGTTGTGTTATAGACCTCTGGAAAATTCAAACTCTCTGTTCATCACTGAGATTTAACAGATGGTACTGGCGTTGAATGACACCTCATCTTATCAACCCCCACTCCTCTTACCTAAATACAGTTTGACCACAAAGGATGAGGAAACAATCAGACCACAGATTGTAACACACGTCACTCCTCTGTCCCCATGCACAGACCCCAGGAGAACCCACTGAATTAAGTTTATATTCCTGTGCTATCATTATTTTTAACTCGTAAAATAGTCATTATGTAATATTAAATGTCAGTGATATTTACGATCAGCATGTATGAATGCGAGTGGCTCACTCACTGTGTGTATGCAAATTAAAGAGCTGAGTCATGTTTGAGAGGGGACCGTAAAAACCTAGAATGGGTTCTCTGATGAAGAATACGTGCGTCTATTGGACCTGCAGACCTTCAAAACAATTCATCTAAAATTGTAAGCTTCCCCAAAAATGAATCCAGTCCACTACATTTTCTGATGGAGTTAAAATGATAGATCCACAATTTCATGAATGAGATCGAAGGCTTATTCTGTATTTCAATTTGTGCCTTTTATTTTCCAGTCCTAGAAAAATAAAAACCCTTGACAAAACACTGTAATTAACTTCACATTTCACAGAGTCAGTTATTGGCTGCTTTATTGGTCACATCACAACACAACAGGCAGTAATATGTGACCTTTGTAAATAGCATTTCTTGACAGGTTAGACGCTGTATTATTTCATAGCGCCCCCCCTCCCCAGAGGGCAGGTTTCTTTCTACAATAATGTTGAAGAAAAACATGTTTAAATAGTCACCTGAGCATACTATAATCGCAAAAGGAGGTTATTTGATTTACTTTTTAATGACCCAACTAGTCTTAATATTTAGAGCTGCAGAAATACATTTCTAAAACTATTTCTAATGTCAATAGAAAAATAGTTCGACAATTCTACATGACCGTTTCTTTTCTTCGTATTTAAGTGCCTGTATAGGTCACTTTGACACCCTCTGTTGTACTTCAAGGAATAAATGCAAAGTGAACATTTCAGCTGGTCAAACTATGTCTGGAAGACGAGACCTTGACCGTTTGACTGATCTTTTGCTCTTATCACAACAATAACTAGTACACCTGCCGTTTCACATGCGCTCACGAGCACCGCAAGCAATATTGCAAAACTCGTATAGTCCTCAGCCTGCGTCATCTCAGTTTCTTATCCAAAACCCAAGGTCTCTACACTCATCTGTCAAATACAGCTGCTCTGTACCCATACCTTGGAGCGATAGTTAAGTTGATAACAGCTTTGGTCACTTTTAAAAAACATGCTACAATTTATTCTTTGAAATGAATTAAAAAATTCTATTAAAACAATAACAGGAAACATTAAAAAAAAACTAGATTTTGCTGAGAAAATAGAGGATGTTTACTTATAGTACTACCCAAAAGCTACAAGTCATATTGGTTGTTAATATAGAAGTCAGACGCATGCAGAGCTCTTTAGCGGCTCACATCAGATGCATGCGGTGAAACAAGATGTTAAGCAGGCAAGGACAGGCATCGTTTCGAAAGGTAGAAAGAACTACGTTAGTTACCGTACTTGATCTTCAAACATAAATGTCACCCTCAGATGTTAAAACACACATACACACTCTGTATTGTGCATGCTTCTCTGTTCAGAATGAATTTGACTCTGCTGACTGCTTACATGAAGCTGACCCAAAAGTTGTGCCATACAACTGCCCCTCTCGTCATAGTTTAAATAGACATGGCATCGCATGAACGTGTTCCATTACGCGCGGCGCAGGGTTAAGACAAAGTCCCGGAAAATGCAGTGCTGCAGGTAAAGTGCTGTGTAATTCCAGCCCAGGGAGAGGACTTGAGGGACCAGCAAAAGAGCAATGCAGCTCACCGAGCATTTGTGATTGATGGTCTCTGTCTGGGCAATAGCTGAGTGAGCAACATGTACATCTCTCTTATTCACACACCTAATGGCATGCACACATCCCTTTGTGTGCTCAGCCAAACATATTTCTACCATGAGCCATAGCTCTAACACACAAGAGCATCTCCACCTGTCATAGTCTCTCGTTTTGCAAAGAGACACACCGCAAAACGACGTCTTGAAGTCTGACCTGGGAGGTTTGGTGCACGGCCTCATTCATCACCTGCTTTCTCACGTCTTGGTATACTGTTGGAAGAAAAAATAGAAAAGAGATGATAAACTGTATGAGTGCAAAAGAGGTGTGTCTAACATATATGGTCATACTTTGTTGATCCACAGAAGTGCGCATTGAAGGAGCATATTTTGGCCAATCCTTGATCTTGTCACGTCTCTGTTGCTTAGTGCCAAGACATGTCTGGTCTGGCCCTCCGCCAGGCTGGGCTGGTCGCCACCGCGGCCCCAGCAGCAAGCAGGCAGGCCTAGCTTAATGCTGACACATCGCTAACATCAGCCAGGGAGAGGAGGCCTCTGGGAGATGCTGAAACATCGGCACAGCACCATTTCAAATACGAAACCAGGGATACACTTACTCATCTGCCGCAGAATTTAATTTACAGTCATACTGAAATGGACATTATTTCACTCACACCACCTTTAAAGGGTTAATATTTTCGGGAGAGTTTGTGGCAAATTTATACTGGAACGCTGCGACCGACCTTTAGTAACTCAAATAAACAAGTATCCTGATTAACACATAATTAAGGTGTAACAGGAAAAAGTGTGTGAAAATTTATATACACTGGTACATCACTATCAACAATTTGGTAAATGTTGAAAAAATGTGCATCATTGAGATTTGTAGCACAAATCAACTTCTTTGATTGTAATAACAGATGAAAACAGACACCTGATCAGTGCCATCATAATATATTTTCCTCTGTACATTACCATTTACCATTCCATTAAGTGAGAAGTATTTATAACTACGACATTCTGTATAATGAAGACCGTAAGAATGAAATAAAGCTCACTAAGGGGATGATTGCGTATGTCTGAAGGCTACGAACTCATATCGCATCTCTTTACAACACAATTCCATTCACATTTTTATGATTACAACTGCTGCCTTTTGTACTTAGCAAACCATGCAAATGGGATTGGCAGCAGCGAGCAAGTCATCAATATGCACAGATATATAACCAGGAGTGCCTCTGATTGATGATTCAAACCTTCTCCCTAAAACCAGTTTTGTGACCTCTGACTTCTCACCCCTCAAGGGGTTAAACTTATTACCCTTTGACTCATGTGACCTTTCCTTTGAAAAAAAACTAGATCGAAGAATGACCACAGCGTAGGTCCC
The DNA here is from genome assembly GCA_900302745.1 of Parablennius parvicornis. Classification (NCBI taxonomy): domain Eukaryota; kingdom Metazoa; phylum Chordata; class Actinopteri; order Blenniiformes; family Blenniidae; genus Parablennius; species Parablennius parvicornis. Next base: position 10,425 of record OMNM01001495.1, read on the forward strand.
ATTGGTCACTCTCTGGCCAAGCTGTGACCGGAGGGCTGACCATCCAAACCCTACAGGGATGTGACCCCGGCCCTGCCACACGCTCTGTGGATAATACTATTAACAGGTCAATACAAGCCGAAAAAAAGGGGGTGACCCTAAAATATGAGCGGAGGAAAGGGATGAGGGAGAGGTATTGTGTAGAGGACAGATTTTCTGGGTGGACTTGGGAGGTTATTTGTCAAGTCTGTTTGACCAAATGACCATCAATTTGATTTGCAAACAAGGATGAAATAACCTAACCTGGACAGCTTTTTTTGAACAATACAAGTGAGGCCTTCCTGAAAACATCAACATCATGAAAGGAATACAGCTACTAAATGTATGATTGTAGCAGTGCGTTAAACAAATGCAACAAAGGTGAGGGAAGTGTGCTTCGTAAAACTCTCAAATGAATGATGGAAGTACACCTCTGCAAAAAAAACAAATGTCTTATTCAACCGAATAAAACTATTATGAGCATTTTGTATGAAAACAGTACAATACAAATCCATAACATAGGATTTAGTCATTTAACTGAATACGCAACCACTAAAAAAAAAAAAAAAAAAAAAAAAACCCAAAAAAAACCACATTAATCGATG
>OMNM01001495.1:16484-40757 GCA_900302745.1 Parablennius parvicornis
AAACAAAAAAAAAAAAAAGTATACAAATCAGATGTGATGGCTCGAGGGAGGTTGTTGCACTAGTGTTGTGTGAAGATATCAGAGACAGTGTGAAGATATCAGAGACAGTACAGGAGGTGGAGTGCCGCGGACTTGCCTTGCGTTGAGGATGGAGAGCACACAGCTGGCTATCAGCGGCGCTCCTCCTGCTGCACACTGTGCGCCCCAGCTGCACGCCCAGGAAGTACTTCACTCCCGCCACCAACTACACAAAACAACACTTCTTCAGTCATTTTCTTAAAATGCATCTAAATTTAACTTTTTGCGTTAAGTTGTACCTGCATTTTGGCAGACGTTATGTTCATGAGTTTGTAGGCAAACCGCTCCCCCGCGTTGTTTCGGTTGAATTCAGCCACTGCGAACCGGGCGGCGGATACCACCTGAGCGTCGTCCACCGGCACTTTGAGCGGCTGACCGACCAGCACTGCCCCGGGGGTCTGAGTCTGAGCTGGGGCGCCGGTGGCCCCGGCACAGAGGGCAACACATAGCCAAACAAACATCCTGAACCCAACGACTTGGAGAGGGAGAGGCTGGATGGGCTGCTTGGTGGTGAGAAGATGCGGACTGCACGCGCACATTGCGCACACCTGTTAAGTCCTGCCTGCTGATTGGAATCAATTAAATCAGAAAGTATTGCACCGCCCAAAAACCCCAAAAAACAAACAAAAAGTAAAACCAATTCAACATCGAACAAACAGCATGGGAACATTGGATTTTGTTATTTGTTTGCAGCGTTTAAAAACAAACATGAAGCGATCTATCTATCTATGTACTGTGAATATTGTGTGTATGTGTGTGTGTGCGTGCGTGTGTGCGTGTGTGTGTGTGTGTGTGTCCCCTGTAGGGCAGCTGAAAAGCTTCATTCTCAGGGTATTAAAAATTGTTCTAAAAGAGAATGTCAAATAGCATGACTATTAATTTGACCTCACAATATTTCAGATCATGTGAAATGGGCAACACAAGGCCTGTTGAAACTTTAAATGCTGAAATATACAAAATGTGGTGTATGCAAAACACTGCACATTAAAGTGAAGGCCTGTTGTTGCATCATGACTGCAGGGGAGGTTGTCAGCTAAATGCAGCAAAAATTGAAGAACAGTTTACATATTAGCTATTTGACAAAGTGTTTCTTTTCAAACACGTGAACTCCAAAACGTGAGGCCATATGGCAGTCATTTTTTTGAAGAGGTGCCGAGGAAACCACAGATCCAAATGCACTCAACTCTCCAACTGCTGCCAAGGAAGCTTCTACCTAATAGGAAATCGGTTAATTCCTTTAACATGATCACTTTATTTTGAGCCGTTTCTAGATATTTAGGATAAAAATGTTGGCATCAACCTGGAAATTATCACAAAGTGCAAGACCATGTAATACATTTCAAAGTTTTTTTTCTAGCTTTATGTATCATCCAGTTTTTTTGTTTTTTTTGACTGAACTGCCATGTAATGTGTTGTCTGCTCTGTAGTTAGAAGAAGATATTTTTACTTCATGAATTATCTTGAAGGACAATAAATATAGTTATTTTGATTATGATTAATCGACCAATGCACCTTTGGAAAGACGGAAAGCAATTTCAACAGATTGACTTTGCACACAGTAAATGTTATCACATGAGAAACTGCACGCTGTGAGACAGTTGAAGACAAACAGTGAGGAATGCCTTCAGCTCATATTTGCAGAGTCACACTAATGAGAGAATATGAAGGGAGGTTGCTGTAGAAAGGCCAATCGGCCTCAGAAAACAAGGAGGAAAATCAATGTTTCTGCATAAGCACACTTAAAGAGACAAAACAACAAAATTGAAAACAAAAAGTATGGATGATCCAAAATCTTAAGACAATGTGAAGTGCGGAAGGGAGACAGCCTGATTCCACTCTGTGGAAAAGTCTGAATGCACATCAGGGAAGACAAATGGCTGGAGTAGAGCTATTATCTCATTATAAGTAAATACACCGATTATTTATCAAAAGGTTATCGAGTCTTCCATCAATGTAAATAGATGACTTTCAAGATTTCTCAAAGCTTCCTATCTTCAATTTCTTTCAATTTCTTGTTTAGTCCACCTGTCCACAAAAAATAAATCTAATCGTGTTGATCATCTAGTTACACTAAGTGAAAAAAAACCTTCACAGAATAATTTTCCTCTCTATTGACTGAAAAATTATCCTATCATTTGGTTTAGCTGGAGCCCCTGAAAACCTCTTCACCATACACATAACTAGAAACACTTCATATCCATATCTGTTTTCTTTACATTTGCAACGTATCAAACAGAATGTGATTTTGTTTTTACAATGGCAATTTAGGAATTCAAATGTATTCAAACAGAAACAGCCATTGTAATTTAAGCTGGAGGATGAATATGACTGAAAAGGCCAATATCAACAATACAAATAAAAGTACTTCATAAACTCATGTATTATAAGAAAAATGTACATGTTATTAATGATGATTCCATTCACATGGAAACTAAACTACTTTAAAAGACATTTATGGTTGATTTATATGGAGCTGAATGATTCACCGACTCGACCCTCGAACATGCAACAATGTCTCATAATACAGACAATGATAAAGATGGGGAAAATGTGTGATTTTCATTATAAATTACAAATTACTTGTTTATGTCAGTATACATGTAGAATTAAATACAATGACACAAGTTGTAGTCTGTTGTTGAGCCAAGCTGTGGTTTTAAAGCAGGGGTGTCAAATATGTGGCCCGTGGGCCAAGAAAACCCAGGGGATTCATTTTGGTCATGTGATAATTTATTCTATGAAATTACATTATTGTAACAGTGGTGAACATAAATAAGATCACAAAAGAAAAGGCAAGCCACCTTGTTTATAACTATATAGCATTAGCAGCAGATTTCCACTGAAATGGGTGATGCTGCCTAAACTTTCAGCACCATCTGTCAGAAGAATGAATCAAACCATTTCCTTGTTTTTGGCAGAAAAAAAATCAAAAGGAAAAAAAAAATTCTGAAATTTCTTTCAATATTTCAAGTTGTGTAGGTTTTAATCAAAATATATTCAGTATTACAAACATGTCAATAATGTCTGTATAGAGGAAAACATGTAGAGTTATTTTGCAGTTTTTATGTCAACATTTCCCGATCTGACCTCCTGAGACAAAACTAGCCTGTATCTGGCCCCTGAACTGCAACGACAGTGACACCACCACTACGAAGTTAGATTTTTCAGCCCTTCATTATAATATAAAAAATATATATGTCACAGACAGCAAGCACTGTGCCACACATTGTCTCCTTTATTTACAGTATTTTGGCATTTGACTAACAGGAAATTATACCGTTTTGCCCTTTACTGGTCCGGAATGGGAACCACTTACAGTGTTTGTGCAAATACAATAAAGGCATCTGTCGTTTGCGCAATATTTTTCTACAAGTTGTATCATTAGGCATATATGAATCATTGTGTATCATCACCAATAACATTTACCAAATCAGCAAAAACGACAAAGTGTGAAACAAATATTGAAATCAACAATTCCTATGCCAGATTTTATTTATTCCATGTGCCATAAAACTCCACAATAACTCATTTCTGTGGCTCCGCTGTCCACATTCACAATTAACATGTTCTTCTTACCTCATATACACCTGTCTACTATAAATTTATGTCAATACTTATTGTATTTTTATTTCTCATATAGCTGTGTTTTATATACACAATAATATTAAGCTACATCACATATATTTAAATTCAATGTTATCACTTATGATATATTTTGTTTTGCTTCCTACCTTTTGTTTAGCGGTATTACAGTTATGACTGTTATCACCACTAAATATTGTATGCTTTCTATCTATGTATCTATGTATCTATCTATCTATCTATCTATGTATCTATCATATTTGCATTAAAAATGGACAGGCTATAGTCAGCTTACCTTCACAAAAGAATAACATGGTCATGTGACTATATTGTTGAAAATTCAACCTTATATAAGCATATTACAAACACTTGGTGCATGAAACATTTCTAACAATACGTTGAGGGTAAAAAAAAAAAATTGCAATAGAAAATACTAATAGTGGTGTAATGAAGTGCCCCTGAGGAAAGCTATTATTTTGTGTGAAGATTGTTCTACACTGAATGTACATTTGAAATAGCTTGTTTATTTCAATGGACGAGGCTACTGTAATTATTTAATATTTTCAGGTTTTTTTTGTAAAATAAAACATTTAAAGTTGTGCCTGAATCTTTATTCTGTCTGCCAAAAATTATTTAAAAAAAAAAAGATCGAATATACAGAAATTCTTTTATTTGAAAAACAAAATAGAAACCACACTAAACATTTAAAAAGTCAATTTTTCTCCTTTTTACAGACATTTGTTAGTGTTGATCAAACATGTTTAACAATTGGCCAAGTGAAAACAAACAATCATCACTAGATGAATAACCTAATTTATTGGAAGCAAAGACGACGCCACAAATGTTTCTACTTCAGATATATCAAAATTATTTCAGTAAAACTGCATCTGAAATGCTAAATTTTATGTCACTTTTATCTATTTTGGTCTGCTTCTAAACTCCAAACTGTAGTGAGAAAACCCATCACAGAAAATTACAACAAATGGGGATTAAATAAACTTTCTTCAACAAAGAAGGAATGTAGTGCTGGTTCATTTTTGTTTGCAAAACGATACGAGCATAAAGACAGGGACGTGTTAAACAAATTGGAATAAAAAAAATGGGGACTTAGATTAAGCTACAAGTATTGGACAAAAACTATTGTTTAACTCTAAAAGTTGATTATTTGACGTCTCAAACGCAATCGTGTCCTCATGAGGGTGTGACGAGTGCTTTGGCACATTATTTGTAACAGGATATGTGCACTGCAATAAATAAAAGATCTAAACAGTACTCGAGCCGAGAAAAGTTGTGCCGATATGATGAAAAAAAAAAAAAAAAATGGCAAAGGCAAGGCAATCATTGCCTCAACCTGCAGCGTAATTATATATTTAAACAGACAATAACATTCAGGGATGACGTCAACTTCATCTAATCGTCTTGAAACTTTACACCTCGGGTACCGTTAGCATGAAGCATGTCCAGGAAGAAAAACTAAACAAACAAGCAACAAAATAAAAACACCTTTGCGTCCTTTTTCAGTTGTTGCTCTGCTTGTTTGAATACAGTCGTGCTCATAAGTTTACACACCCTGGCAGAATTCACAATCTCTTGGCCATTTTTTTTTTTTAGAGAATATAAATGATAACACAACACCAGTTCTTATAAATTATGGGGCCGTCTTGCATGAACTGGACTTTTGAGATCTCCTGAACCGTCACTTTATTCTGCTGCAGCCAATCACGGGTGGCCTTGGAATGTCCAAGTACGTCCCGACATCAGCAATCCACCTCCGTGTTTCCCAGCAGGAAGAGTGTCGCTTTCATCAAAGGCCCTGTTGACTTCTCTCCAAATGTAACGTCTGTGGTTGTGGCCAAAAAGTTCCGATTGTGGTCTAATCACTCCGAAGGACTTTGTTCCAGCCGCTTTGAGCCTCGTCTCTGTGCTGTTTGCCGTATTGTAAGTGGGATGCTTTGTGGCATTTGCTTCGTAATGGCTTTCTTCTGGCAACTCGACCATGAGGCCAATTTTTCTCCAAGTGCCTCCTGATTGTAAAACAGCCACGCTATTTTTTTTTTCCAGAGTTCTGCATTTCAGCTGAAGTTATTTGTGGGTTTTTTTTTTCTTTGCATCCTGAACTACTTTCCTGGCAGTTGTGGCTGAATTTTTTTGTTGGTCTCCCTGACCATGGTTTGGTCTAAACAGAATCCTTCCTTTTCAACCTCTTTACGGCTGATTAGCATTCTTTATTCCTTGGATATTATTTCACATCCCCTTTCCTGTTTTATACAGTTCAATTATCTTGAACTGCAGATCATTTGACAATTCTTTAGCTTTTCCTCTGAATCCAGAAACATCTGGATGAAAGATACAAGCATTTGTCAGGAGCCCAGAAATTCCCTGACCGTTGACACAAACACACTGATTACAAAGCAAACAGATCACAGGTGACGATGGGAGTAGTAGTAATAATAGTAGCAGCCAGTCAAACCTCTTTATGTCAACGTGGATGCATGTTATCAGGCCAAAATCTCCAAGGTATGTAAACTTTTCATTGGAGTTGTTTGGGTAGTTTGTGTTGTCATTATGATTTAAAAAGAGTAAATAGAGTCGTTTGACAATACACGGGTTCAAACAACCAATAACCATTAGTGAAAAAGAATAAGGTTTTTCTCTTCTTTATATTCTCTAAAAATAAAATACTGCCAGAATACGTTAACTTAAGAGCACAACTGTATCATGAAATGCTATAGACAAAACTGAATATAGAAATGTAGCTGGGTTTTCTCGTCCCATAAATCTTTGGCATCCTTAGTGGGAAAGTTGTGGAGCCAGCGCACAATTAGATCAATTTAAAAACAAAAAAATAGGCACAATAAAATGGCAAACCGTAGCATGGTCCTATTCTAAATAAAATTTGTGCATTCACACAGGTTTCGCTGTAGGGTAGATACATCTTCCGAGACTGTTCATTAATACAATCTGACAGAAAAATTAATTGTTTTCAAGCAACAAAAATTCATAGCTTATAAAAACTTCCCTATCGATATGCACAGAGGAATATAGAAGCTCGCAAAGGTATCTTAAAAGTCTCTAGTGTGATATTTGTCTGCACGAACAAAAGGAAAGACCGACTGTGCTGTGGCACGTTGAGGATTAAAAGCAAATCCGTCTGATCGAAAAAGAGGGAGTGCTGACAGATATGTGAGATGCTGCTCCAGCCGGGCGGAGGAAGCCCCTCTTGGTCGCCGTTCAGAGTGAAGTCTCCCGGGTTCTCACAGGGCATCCGTCTTGGTAGAGAAGAGAGCTGCCAGACTCAGGGCTTCACTGCTCAGTATATCCTTGTCCGGCTTTGGCTTTTTGAAGAGTGATGGAAGATTGCGGATATGAACCTCCTTCCTGAACTGCTGGCACAGAGCTTTCTGTTGGGAGGGAAGAGGGTGAGGAAAGGTTAAATTCAGAAAAACTGAAGACCTACAAGAAGGAGTTTCATCAGATTGCACATCCCCGTTGAGCTGCTGCAGGGTTTTTTGTTTTTTTTCCCCCTGCTGCACAGAGAAGATATACTACACAGCCAGATTCACACTGCTGAGTAATGACTTGCACTATTAGACCAGTGTCTGTGGTCACTTGTGATGTGCAGCTGCACTGTGTGATTTACTAAGAGAGGCGCTGCTCTCTAGTGGCTAAAAGTGGCATTACCCCAACGGTTCCAGCGATGAGCTTTTTGAACTGGTCTTTCCTCTTCTTGTCTCCGACCTTCTGGGCGTTGGGATCCAGGAGTCTTTGATCGTACTGCTCCAGAGCGTCCACGTTGATGTTTGGGATCTGCACCATCACTGTTTGCAGCTCCTTGTATCTCGGCCGCTGAGCCAGAGAAGGTGCCGTTCAGAATGTTGGAAAATCGCACAGACTCAATGTTGACATTAAAAGAACATTTTCTTCACCTTAATAAAGTACTTTAATACTATAGCATGTCAAAATGTACTGAAAATAGATCAGTTATTTGATGAGCATTTCCAAATGTAATAATATGAAGGTTTATTTCGAAAAGGAAAAAGTTAATTGGGTTTCAACTGAAAGAAAAAAGTGATCTGATCAGTGTGTTTTGACCATTTACTAATATTCAGTACATCAAAACACAGTAATTACTGGTTCTAGGCTAAGACTTAGTTTGTCTGGATTGGGCTGGAACCTCACCAAGTTTTCGTAGATGAGCATGGCCAGCTGAGAGAGCGTGGAGTTGCAGACCTCGTGCTGTCCGTGAACCTGAAGGCCCCTGAGAACGCTGGTATAAAACCACGTGACGGCTTCGGGAAGGAGGTTTCCTGCCACGACCTGAAGAGAGGCACAGTGGACGACGGAAGAGAAATTCAGAAATATGTAGAAAATCTAATGAAATACAAGCATTAATCTTCAGGTATCACAAACATCAAGTCTCCAGCACAGCACAGATTTCTCTCAGTTAAAAGCGACAAAGCGCCAGATGCTAAAGAACACCTTCATGGTCTGAATAGAACTTGAGTGTTAAAACAAAGACTGTGCTTCGTTGAGCATTAGGCAGGATTCCGTTTGTTGTAAATGTGTGTGCAGGGTCCTGATCAACGAGGGGCTACAGTCTTGGTATCACAACCACAGAAATGCCGCTGAATCGAACCAAGCAAGCGTGAAAGCACTGAGATTTGAAGTAAGTTCTAAAATAAAAGAAGCAAACAGCCACAAACTGTATCATCATATCCTGGGGATAATTCATTTTCTCCATCTCAATAAAGCCGATCAAAAGGCATTAAGCTAGTTAGTGTTTGGGAAACAGTGGAGGTTTGTGGCGTCGAGGACGATAGAAAACGATTCAATGAGCCACACTGTTGCTCAACAAAGGCTTCTTCATCACGACGACTGTGGTCCAGTCTGTGGCTGCCTGCTGCACAAGGCATACAGTGTAAAGCCCAACATTTCAGTCATGAAATAAGTTAGTAGTTACTAGGTGCTACAGACTAAGAAGAAGAGCCAGAGAGTTACTTGTTTTGGTCCTTTGGTGGGATTTTTGGGAACAAACAAAAATAATGATTGTTAACTCGTGTTTTAAAACGGAATTGCTGCGCTACCTGTCGCAGGAGAGTCCAGCAGACGATGGAGGCGGTGCGATGACAGTTGGTTGTGTCCTTCCAGGACAGCGATGTGAAAGACAGAGTCAACAGCGACGTGTAGATGTTCTGGGAGGAAAAAAAAAAAAAAAATCACAAAGTTTAGAAGCAGCGTGCTTCTCTGCTGCGCTCTCGAGTGTTTGTTAGGAGACGTCTCAGCCGGACCTCGTGTTTCAACAAGCATTTTCCCAACTCGGTCAGCTCCTCAGTGGGCTGGGCAGTGGACGGAGTCTGCGTTGAATCCATCATTTCTTCCTCTGTGAGCACAAATTTTAAACAAAAGAAGATTATATTGAAAATCAACAAAATTACCATACACTCTCACATTTTGAGATTTGACTCTCACCGTCCATTTCCTCCTTATTCGCTGCAGGTTCTGGACCTTTTCTGCAGATGCAGCTCACCGCTACGGGAGAAGGGAGATGATGAATATCAGAAGCCGATCGTAACTCAACTTCACACTATAAAACCACGTCTTGGAGTAAAAGCTGATCAGGCAGTTTTGCACTGCATCCTGAAGATCTCCCACCCAATATTTTCTCAATACTATTTCACTATACAGACCATAAAACCAACAACACTAACAGTATCTTGGTCTTTTCTGTTTCAGGATCTCACACTCAAATTCAACAGTTTTTACCATGACAAAGAGAAAAAAATTTATTTCGAAAATGCAAAATTAAACTGTAAGTACTGTATTATTACATATTAGATGCTGGATATGTGTAAAAGTATTCATTTCAAAACCTTCCTCTTGATTAAATTATATAAGTCAAACTTTTTGTGGTGTTTGGCTGGTCATGAGCCTTACACGTGGAAGCACCACTAGATCAGCAGAATTTTTTTTTTTAATATATACTGTACAAAAAACGAAAACAGAGCAACAGAAAAGGATTTCAGAGTATCTGATAAACTTGCGAGGGCCTGACTGGTGAAAAGCAAACAAACATTGTGGGGAAAAAGCACGTCAGCCAGAGCTGATGAACAAATTCAGGGGCCTTGCCTTACAATGGAGCAATTTCAACTGAGCACTGAAAAGTAAATGGCTTCTTTACCAGAGCAATTTATATATGTATTATTGTTTTATTATTCTTCATAATGCATTTTTTGACAAATGTAACAAAAATTCAAGTACAAGTTTTACGGAATTTTTCAGGTCACCCGGAACCATTTTTGATTCTAGCTGCTATACATTTAGACCGCTGGGAGAATTTTTTGGTCAATCTTGGTCAATCAAACATTATTCTCAGCATTTCGGCAGTTTCGTGGAAAAAGACATTGTTTTCAAAACGTTGTTGCGACCACAGGGCCTCGCATTTTATCTCTCTCCTGTGGTCTATGCTCTCCCCTCTCTGGTCGTTCCTACAGCATCTGACAGTACAATAGAAAGTTTTATCTGTGTCTCCCACCTCCAAGTCTGCGGCGAGTGGATCAGCCTGCCATTGTTTGGAGGTCCTATTCTTTCCTCTCTGAGCCTGGTTCTGCACAAGACTCCTCCTGTTTTTCTAATAAACTGTGACCTGTGCTTGCTCATGCGGGATGGGCAGCGGTTTCTCTGTGAAAATGCCATAAGAAGGCTACGTTGTAAAAGTAGAGCTATAACAACAAAACTGTATGAAACCGGTCTCACCTTCTGATTCATGTTTATTCCAGAGAAACTCCACAGTGAAGCACAATACGATCAAATTAATGGCGCTTGTGTCATTTCCATAACTTTCTCTACTGATACACACCCAAGTAGAGTCTAAGCTTTTTTTAGAAATGATGGCTGATATTTGTACCTTCTAATCTTAGATGTGACTTAACTACATTAAGAGGATTAATAAGCCATGAGCTACAGTACATTATCTTCATAACAGATTATCTGCCCTGCAGTATTCTATACGGAGCAAGCCAGGACACTTCTCATTGATGAGGTTAGATTCAATTTCATTTTGTTTGAGTAAATAACCTTCAGAAAACACATTCACTTTTAATCAAAGATGCATTTTTGGACTATTTAACCACAAATGGGTCACTCCAATTTCTCCTCTTTTACAGAAAAGTTGCATCCTAAAAACTTGAAAGACAAATTAGGAATAGGTAATATAACAACATGAGTATTTGATATTACATTCTTGTAAATATTAGTAAGTTAGTCTTCAGAGTTAAGGGGTAGGACTATATAAGATTTAATTTCCTCCTACGCCTTTTCAGGCATGTGGAAACAGGGAAAAAAAAGACCTTTGCGTGGTTTTGGGTGTGTTCTTTTCATCAACTTTTTTTTGTTGCTTATTTGTGCTCCTGTACTTTGCGATTCACTTGTTCAGAATAAATACAATTTTGCTTATATACCATGAAAATAAAAAACTGTATCTCAAGATATAAAAAGATGAGATAAATTAGGCTATTAATAACTTCTGAGGCCAGAATTATTCCAATAAAAAAAAAATCTAATGCTTGGAAATATTTTGGGTTCTACATTATGAGCAAAGAAGTAACAGAATTATAATAATAAAATTCCTTATTAAGACTTTCAAAGTTTTTGGCTTGCACCTGTTATGTACCCTGCAGTTAATATTTCAGTGTGAATGAGAGCAGCTACTAAAGACACAGTGACTTACTGAGAAGATCCATCACCTCCCTGGTGAGGAGGCGTGTGAGCTGCTCCTCCAACATCTCCTGAGTGACCTGGCTCTCCTGACAGATTACCTCCTCCTCATCCTCACTGTAAACAGATGACCAGTGAGTCCACAAATCCAGCACGTCTCATAAGAAGGGTTTGATTTCTACATTAAGATCTGAGGTGACGTTCAACAGAAATCTCTTGGATCAAACTTTATCACAGCTTACTTCATTGAGGTTCGCTGGTTGATGATCTGCCACTTAACGTTGAGCCTCTGTAAGAAACAAAAATCATGTCCAAGGTGATTAGCAGCAAATACACAGATGAAGTCAGATCCTCAGTGCAGATCCTCACCTGCATCATGTAGGCAAAGAGCGGGCCCAGCAGAGGGCAGAGCACAGTCTCATAGTAGTCCTGTGGACATGATATCACCAGCTGCCGCAGAAACACACGTATTCCGGTCAAGGGAAATTTAAGCGTCGAAAAATTAGGCAGAAGCTGGACATTTTCACAACGAATTAACGGAGCCGCTGATGGAAATCAGTGATAAACTACATTAGGATATGAATCATTGGTCGAAGTCTGTGGTCCGGCACGTGGTCGAGGGAGACAAAAGCAGAGCCGGCGATTTCTTCAGACAACCTCTCAATGGTGTAAAACTCCTGCTGCAAGGACAGACCTGCATTTCCCAGCACATGGAAGCTACAGAGAAAAGGACGTGTGAAAAAAAAAAGTTATTCTCTAAAAGTAGAGTTCTGAAAAAAAATTACTTTAGCACAAACAAAGAAAAAGTCTTACCAGTTTTCATATAACGTAGTAAAAAATCCCTGCATGCGCTCCAGGATGGTTTTATCCACAGGAGAGTCATAAATATCTAGAAGATTTTGAGTAAGACCTAGAGAATGCAAACATTATAAGAGTTTAACTAAAACATATTCATGGATGCGTCGCTTCACAATATTCTTGGGCTCATTTCTCGTCTTACCGAGAACCACGTTTTTTCCCGCATCCATCACCTCGTGGGCTCTGCAGAAAGTCTCACTGAGACGAGTCATGTTTTCTGGCAGGTACAGGCTGTTGTGAGTCCTGCAGTGACCAGAACAAACACATATCAATGTAAAACTGTTACAAATGGCTGAGCTCAAGCTTTTAAGGTATAAATATAAGCAGTTAGTGTCATCCTGCATACCTGATTAGTGCCAGCAGGTTGGGCAGTAAGACCAAAAACTGGGCTGTGCAGGGGTTTCGGTAAATGGGGGCTCCAGTCGGGGTGTATCCCACCACAAAGCCACCAGCTTTGGCTTCTTCCAGGTCTGCAGGCCAGCGAGCTCGTTTCACCACCCCCAACATTGCATACAAACAGAAACTCAGCTGGAAGATGAGACAACAAAAAGGGGAACTTTTATCACCACTTTGGCTGAGAGAGGAATATTGAAGCAGCTGTTTCAATAGTTTGCATTATTGCTCATTAAAGAATATATTTTCCTCCAATTTATGAACACTTTTCCTTAAACTACAGTCATACATGGATATGGATGTAAACCAAATAAGAACATGCTAATATCAGGATTGACTGTAATAATTAGGTCTAACTAATGGTTGAACGTAATGTAAATACAACTCCAAAAAGCTTTGATCTTAAAATCAGCACTATGACAACAAGCATGTTATGTTTCCGTCATTTTTCTAGTAATCTGTGATCAGACTGTCAGGGGCTATGTGTGAAGGCATATCCTTAAAGCTTACTTATACATTGAATTAGTTTGTTTCATCTTATACTCACTCGCCCTCTGTTAAGGCCGGCTGCATTTGTGTCTTTAGTTTCCTCACTGACCACCTGATCAGCGCCAATGAACGACAGGAATGCGACAGGATCCCAAAGCACACTGAAACATGAAAAGGCAAACAGGATGATTCCTTATAACCTTATGAACATAAGATGTGAGAGGCGAGTCAATTACGACTTGAACGCACTGTCTCATCTCCTCTGAGGTCCACTCTGCCACCACCGAGGCCATCAGCTCATCCAGAAAAGCCTTCTGTTTATCAAAGTCCTTGACCTGGTTACTGATGAGAACCAAAGCTTCCATCAGAGAACATTTCTCCATGTGATTCAGTGTAGCTTCGTTCGAAAACAGCTTCTTCACATGAGTGTAGAACATGTCAAAAGAGGGCTGCAGTGAAAACAAAAAAAAACAAAAAAACAGGCATGTTTGCTCACACTTATTCATCCTCATTGTATATTTTGGGTGAAGGTATTGATATTTCACTTCAAATGCTATTGAAGTGCTCCTACCAGGATGAATTGTGGGTAATCCCGGCATATCTTTATGATAGCAGAGGAGGCGTGTCTCCTCACGTTCTTCACAGCTCTAGTCCGAGGTGCCTGGGGACATCAGATGGCGGCGTTGTTAAAAACCTGAACATAGTGGAGTATAAATACTTGATTTTATACTTATTCTGTGAATCAACTTACCTTACTTTCCAGATCAAGCTCAAATGTAATGGCTTTAAACAGCTGCAGAGCAAAAAGAATAGTGAAAACTGTAACTAATGTTAATTATCAGTAATTGAAAGAAAACATTAAAGAGCATTTTAAAACTGAGTGTGGGGCCAAAACAACCAAAGCTCGATTCATCCAACAAGCTAGAAGATACTACCGCAATCCCACATCCAAACAACACCAACAACATTGAGTAAACAGTTGTTCAGACAAATATTTATCCTCCCATCAACAGCTACATCATCCCCTGGAATGCATATATATCTATTTAACTTAAGTGCAAGTGAATAAGTAAAATCGAAGTAAATGAAGCCTACCTTGGAGAGGACCTGTGGCAGAAGCTGCGGTCTATGTGTGACGAAAGGGAAGAGGGCAGAGACGTTGGTGAGCACACAGGACAAGATAAGCGGGTCTTTGGTGTCGTAGTTCAGCACCGCCTGCAGCAGCTCCATGCTCAGATCTACAGGCAACTTCTGCAAAATATCAAGCAACAGATGGGAACATGACACCTTACACTAGGATAACCTGCAAAACGTTTCCTAAATTTTTCAAGACTAAAAATGTTTTCCTTACCGCCTCGTCCACAGTTTTGAAGATCTGTGAAACTACGCACTCCATGAAAACCGTCATGGCGTCCCACTGGACCGCCGATGGAGACAGGAGGGAACAAAGGCCCCCTATGTTTTTAGCTAGTGATGAGAAATCAAGTTAAAATCATGCATTTGATCTGTGTGGAGAAAGTGTTTACTTTGATAAAAGTCTTAAATAATATCAAAATCATCAAAAACTCACTACTTGTGCTGATATTATCAAATCCAACACACCCAAATGGGATGTAAATGGGATGTAACATTCACTGCTCTAATCAGCTGTAACTTGTTCCAAAACTAAATGATTTCCATAACACTGTATAATTCATGAAGTGATTCAAATAACAAAAAATGTGCGCAGAAAACCAAAGCCATCAAACGCTGAATGAAAGAACTAACACTTACATGTTGTATCCCCGGTGTCGATTGGGCTGGTAATCTGGAACTGTAACCATTCAGCTGCTATCTGGAAAGCCTCGAGAGGAACTATACGACACGCAATCCTCAAAACCTCCCCCTGCTGAGCTCGAAAAGCTGTGAAGGACACACGACATGCGATACGAGACATGAGGGTCTGGAATAAAGGAAGAGATCGTAACCGAAGTGCACCTGAAGCATTAGCACATACAGTGAAAGAAAGAGTTGAAATCCTCATCGCTGTCAAAGTCCACGCGGGAGTACTCGCAGCTTGGGCTATTGTTCCTGGAAGGAAACCCGGTCTGTGGAGAGGAAGACCAGAACATGTGGTAACACCTAATTTGGCTTACATTTTTATTACGAATGCTGTAACTTTTGTTTACCTTGACCAAGTTGATCATAGACGCTCGGGCGTATTGGATGGCCATCTGCACTACAACTGGATCCTTGGACAGAGTCTCATGTCTGAACAACGCGCCCCACGTTGGCAAGGTGGACGACTTCAAAAACTGAATCACAGAAGAAAGCGAAACATTCAGATATTAAAAACAAATATATGTATGTATGTATGTATGTATGTATGTATGTATGTATGTATGTATGTATGTATGTATGTATGTATGTATGTATGTATATATATTCTGATCAGTCAAACTGAAACTCTCACAAAATGTTTTAGTGGAATAATTTCAGAAAAACAAAAGATGATCTGTCTCACCTGACTGGAATGGGTGGTGAACGACAACAAAGCCTCCATGTACTTGCCAAGATTTGCAGGTACCTCAACTTCTACATCTGAACCCTGAGGAGAGAACAACATTTTTATCAGTGACAAGAAGAAACAAAAGAATCCAAAAACTATGTGAACACAGTGATTTCTGCAAAACTCACAACTAACTGGCAGAGCTGTCCACCCAGAGCGCAGAGGACCTGGCAGAGCCTCTTTAAGAAAATGTAACCTCGCTCTACCA
Source organism: Parablennius parvicornis (assembly GCA_900302745.1). Classification (NCBI taxonomy): domain Eukaryota; kingdom Metazoa; phylum Chordata; class Actinopteri; order Blenniiformes; family Blenniidae; genus Parablennius; species Parablennius parvicornis. The sequence continues at coordinate 32,354 of OMNM01001495.1, forward strand.
CTTCCACCGCTCTGAAAGATGAAGACAATTATAAGCCACGGCCAAATGCATGGTATCGCCAATGTGTTCCCGTTGGGAAGATGCACCATCATACTTACTGAGAATCAGGGGATTTCTTACATATAGCAAGTCCATCTGCCGACCTGTAAACACACATCAGTGAAATATCAGGAGCGTGTGCTGATGCATGAGTGACAGAAGCAGGTGAACTTACTGAGCTACAGTCAGGATGTAGTGGACGGCCGTGTCATCAAACAGCAGCATGAACGGCTTCCTCTCCTCCAGTTTTCCCTGAGACAGATTCAGATGATTGATCAGTTCTCAGTTGTTTCTCTTCATTTAATGTAAATAACCACTTTACAAGACTACTCAAAGGTTTTCAGCATTATTGAACTAAATTTCCTAGATTATCTGGTACGAACGCCTACACAATTTGAGGCTACACAGCTGTCCAAAATCAGTCTCTTATTTGAGCTTGGAAAACACATCCAAACGGATCCAAATCAAAGGAGCACAAAGAATCATCATGCTGACTGACTGAGAACAGACATGAAGAATTCAAATTCTGTACTTCCTGTTCTCACATATGAACACTCAAGTACATTACACAAACTACACAAAATCCTGAATATCAGCAACTTAAATATATGACTTCATGTGTTATTTTACATTAATCTTAGCAGGAGTTTTTAAATCAGATTTATTTACATGTGAATTTGATTCACACCGTCAAGAGTCAGTTTTACTTTGCATTTGTCACTTTAGAACCCATAAATTGTCTTAGTCATTTTTATATTCAGTTTTAATCTACATATAATTTCAATCATTTGTGAAACTTTAATTTCAATTCAGCTGTATACGCGTGGGTTGTAAATGAGGTTTAATTGATTTTAAAAGTTCTGAATAAATCAAACAGTCAAGATAACATGCCAAATTATAATATATTTTTTAAAAGGGGCAGTGGAGACCTTGATGTTAGAGAAGCAAGCTCATGGCTGTGGGTCTTTGAACAAGGGTCTTCACCCAAAACGGCTCAGGCTGCATCAAGAGGAAAGTTGGGTATAAAGCTTGTGTTGAATGTGGATCATATGTAATTACCAATGTAAAGGTCCAGCTGAAATTAAATCTTTCTCTCTCATTAGATTTATCTAAAAAAAAGAAGTGAATAGATATCAATAAAAATTGGTTAAGAGCTCATATACAGTCTGTCTACACACTGTATGTGAGCATGATGAGAGGCTGAGACAAATTAATGCCTCTACATTCATGATTGATATAGTTGTGGGATAAATGCCCACATGGTGGGGGTTTTGCCCACAAAATTCACAAACTGAATATTCACTAATTTTTTCACTTTTCAAACTCAAGGTATGCATAAACCCATAAGTGGCTGCTGGAAGGGAACATCCTGGAAAACTTGCCAGTCCATCACTTTTAGAGATGACACTGCTTTAGTTTGAGAACTATTGAGTTATTTCCCCACAAGTTCACCTTCCGACTCAGGGCGATGAGCAAACACTCCACGGCCTCCAGCTGCAGCTCCGGTTCAGCCATCAGCAGACACAGGATCTCCAGCAGATGACAGTTACCGGTGGTAATGTGCACCAGAGACACCCAGTCGATGTAACCTGCAAGTGTGTTCAGCGTCGCCACAGCAACTCGACAGTGAGCTCTGGCCTGTGTTTGAAAAGTAAAAGAACCAACATTAGATTGTTTAGATGATTCAAGATTACGAGAAGATGATTCTAGAGGAAACCAATGCTTTCTTACATTCAATTCTTGTCCAGGTACATCTTTCTGGATCAGAAAACACAAAAACCAGAAAGCTGTTGTCATGTCACACCTACACTTCTGCTTTCAGCAAGAGGAATCAACTTTTAAAACAGCGAACTGACCACTTTCCGATAGTCCTCGACATTCAGTTGGAGAATGCCTATCAGGAAACTGAAGATGTTCTCCATGTTTTGGGTGAGTGTCTGCTGGATGTCTCTGCGTCGCTGAGTGGGCAACGTCTGGAAAGTGATCACATCCTCTGCCAACCTCAAAAGGATCAACATGACCAACTCGGTCTGCGCCTCCTAGAAAATACACAAGTGGATTACATTAAAAGAGAAGTCTTGAAAAGGTGAGGCAAAATTTAAGAAATACATTTACAGTAAGAAAAACGTGACATAATACAAGTTGGAAACCGGTGCAGTAAAAAGATGAAGTCATCGTTAGGTATCCATATTTAGAAGACGACGTCACAAGGAAATAAAGATGACTCATCCTGAGCTGGGACTCATTTTCATGCAAGTTACTACATAATCAAATTGACTGCATGCTGGTGGAATAAGCAAATGTGAAGACAGACAGTTTTCCCGTCACTGTAGAGGCCACTCACTCCTTGGCTGGTGAGATCCTCCATCTCTTTCAGCATGTGCGGCCAATGCTGTGGCCATTCTCTCTTTATCATCTCCACTGTGATCCGTGACAAGGCGTCTTTAATGTGACTCTCCTCCTCCAGGATGGAATGAGTGCCCTGAAAAACAACACAGAAACTGATATTTGGCAAACGTCAAGTGCTCTGTTAATACTCTTGTCATTGCTTCCTGTTGAAAATCGAAACACACCAAAATTAACATACTTTGCTTGTCAACACATTTGCAAGAACATACATCATATGTGCACTTTAAATAAATACTTCTTAACTCATGTTGCCTTGCATACTGGACAATACAGTTGCATTGGGTAGGTACATACTTATAACAGGTGAGAGAGAGACAGAGAGAGACTGAGAGAGATTGATTCATTGTTATTGAGCAGGTTTGTTGTAAGGAAAGGGAGTGAATAAATAAATTTTATTATTTATACTGTAATCTGCATCTTAATTCCTGGGAATGACACCCAAGAAGTGAAGAAAATCTGTGATCTCTCCCCCTGGCTTGTTTAACTTTTTAAAAAAGTGTGTTGCTCCAACAAGCGAATCAAAAATCAAACCCCATATAGTGTCATCTGGGGTTTAGCCAATCCCAATCAAGGTAGGAAGTACTTCTTCCTCTTCCCAAGATAGCCATGTGTGAGTGCAGCCAGTCCAGCTCACACAGACACAGCAGACTCTGAATGCAGTCAATATGATCCAATATTCAAATGGCTGAAAATCAAGGAGGAGGTGGATTTGAGGCAATTAACTTTGAATGGAACATTTTTGAACCAACGAGACCCACGTGAAAGTGTTGAATAACTGTTGAAGCCCCTTTTAAACCTGTGAAGTGTCTTCATTTGGAAAGCAAAAACTGCAGTATTATTGTTGACAGCCCGCTACTATCACACTTACATTTGAAAGCAGCTGCATGGCACACTCCTTCAAGTGAACTTTTTCTTGCTGTTGCATGTCGTTCCATCTGAACCTGTGAGACAAAACAATATTTATAATGAAAATAAAACTGGGGATGAGTCAAAGTATTCATTGTTAGACTGGATTTGTGTCAATTTGATGCTTCTTACTTGATGACATGCTCAAGGATTTGTAAACCAAAGTGTCTCACAACAGCAGGCTGCTCTTTTTTGGCTAATTGTAATCCACATGGGACACACAAAGAGTTGGTCTCTTTAAACTCTTCACAAAACTGTTCAGGGCAACAACAAAAAACATGTTAATATGCTGACAAACAAGCAGTTCTTGTGTTTACAGTAATGAATTAAATTAGCTTATGTAGACGTCCACGTGACAACATGTCTGAGAGCAGTAGTCTACTAATAAACATTAAAATTATTATGAACGTGAGAAACAAATGTACAAGCTCAGTAAATAGTGGCGTTTGGACTCATTGTGTTGACCACACTTATCCGAGTGTTAACAGATTCATCACTTTTGAAACCAGCTGTTAGTTTGTGTATGAATGGATGAATGTGACGTGATGATCATGGTAGACACCGGTTAGCTCGTGCCTCACTATAACAACTGCAAATTGAACTAACGTGAAGCGATACGGTGTTACTTTTTGAACGACATTATTCCCAATACACCGCGTTTCTTTTTCTTTTTTTTTTTAATTCAGCTTGGCGTGCACATAGCTACTTTCCCAAAAAGCACTAAGAAACGACACGCTAAGCTAACTAGCGGCTAGCTAGCAGTTGTTATGGATGCTACCTTTAGGGCCTCCAGTCGATACATTTGGCTTGTTTCTGCGTCCATCATCACATTCACAGCTTTCATAAGCTCATCACACATAGCAGCCACCTGGTCCGCCATGACTTCAGGTAGCGTCTGTCACACTGTTCACGCGAAAGGAGTAACTCCCTTATGCAAAGCACCTGCAGTGAACAGCACGGACTCACAGGGACTAACCAACGTGCACGAAATGTGCTGTCGCAGTGGGTTTGGACGTCTGGCTCGCCGTAGAACAGGAATTATGGGAGTTGTAGTCAAAGCACATCTGTACACGAGCGTCCACAAACTTAACCATAAGAGCTGAACTGTTAATTGAATAACAATTTTGACATTTATCGACAAACCTGGAACAAAACTGGTCAATTTTAAAATCTATACATCAAGATTCCGAACTAAATGGGACATGTGGTACGTTCGCACACAATGTTAAATGTTTAATCATGCTTAAAGATGCATTATACCATTGATATCGAGGTAGTTTTCATTAGTAAAAGCTCCGGTGTTCCTGGTAGTGGGCTATTTAGATAAGACTATTTTTGATTATTTAACTGGTCAGCCAGTGTGACAATGGACCTGCATTCATTATAGAATTTACAACCTTTGTATTGTTATTTCCAATACAGCAGAGTATTTATTTATTTATTTTAAATTTGCTATTTGCCAGACCTTTTTTTTCATAGAAACCTTTGAACCTTTACTTTTTCAAATCCATGCTAAAATTATGAATTATTTCCCTTTTGTGTGCATAACCTTGCAAGAACCGAGTAACGATATGCACAAAGGGATTGATTTGTTTTCCACAGGAGATGGACTCTGACTTATGTCTGTCAACAATAGATTAGATTAGATGAGATTAGATTAGATCAGACTTCAGTAAGCCCATATGGGGAAATTTGGGCATCACAGCAGCTCCACATTGCACAAATAGTTAAAGAAAGGATAGTGACACACAAGAGAATAGACTATAAAAGTAGATATTTAGATAGATATATCTTTACACACATGGAAGTACATAAAGGCCAGATGAAGAGAAAAGTACACATAGTAGCAGTACTATTTACAGTATTTACAGTAATCAGTGTTCAGCAAGATGGTGGTAACTAAACATATTCGGTTCCTGCTGTTCGACAGTATCCGAATGAGTATTTTATGCAACATTCTTTGAAGTGAATGGACTAATTATTTGAAGGTCTTATTAGTTGGTGCCTTGGGGCACACGACCAATGCTGTTTGGACTTAATCCGACCCATCTGCCACTCTCTGTCATTAATTAATCAATCAATTGCAGTGAGCAGAAACAGGAGGGGCCCCCAGTCTGTTGCACCTAAATGTGCTTGATTAAGCTCCACCTACTTACACTTTGTCCTCCACCTTGTCAAATTCATTCACGTTTAAAGTGGGGATTCATTTTCTCTTCGATAAACTGGCATTTATCTTTATAATGTAGACTTGTGTTGAATTTTAAAAGGGTCAGAAGGGTTTGCGGCGTGGTGCAGGTAGGTTTGTTATGCACACCGGGCGCGTCCTGTTGGTGGGGGTGTTGCATTCCTAGGAGGGGGCGGAGCTTGAATTCCAAGCGGAGCGAGCTGCTTCCTCTCTCTCTACGTCACTCCGGGATAGGTTCGCGGCGAGCTGTTGAGCAACAGCCAGTCAAAGGGGTTTCGGGCTGGTTAACCTGCGCGTCCAGTGGTAAGACTAAATTAGAACACTAGATTATCTCCCTGTGGATTCTATTTCGCTTAATTTGTTATTTTATGTACAAACTGCGAGGTTTTTGGTGGTGATTGACGTCCGCAGCTCGCCGTCGTAAAGTTCAAAAGCGATGCTCTCCCTGAACTACAACGGAAACTTTTGTGGCGGAGGCCTTGTTATCTGTAGCAACAGGTCCGCGGCGGCTCGTCGGACGCCCCTGTGTGTGTGTGTGCGCGTGTGTCTGCGTGTGCGTTTTTAGCTTTCTCAAGAGGGATTTGCGGAGATAACAAGGTGCTGTGTTTTCCTTGCAGGACAGGAGCCTTCTAAAGGGGAAAGTAGCCTTGCCTGTCGCGGGTTTCGGCGACGGGATTAAAGTGATCGCCACCTTTCGTCGAAACCGCCGGTGGGGATTCATGCTGGGCTGCTGAGCTAAATGCGGTACGAAGCTAAAATGATGCCGGTAAGTGTTGTTTATTTCCCCCCCTCACCCTGCTGAAGTTCACCTTTTGTAATGGTGTTTATTGTGCTCTGGATGTGTTATCACCGCAGTGCTCCGATCGTGATTTTCCTGGACATTTAAATAGACGTGTCAAGTTGATGCGGCTTCTACTTGGTGTCATTTCTGTGTCAGCCCAGGCTGAAGTTATTCTGATCGATGCTTTTCATCATGCTGTACAGTAGACGGTGTGTTAGTCTTCAGGTGTAATTCATGCACACACGATTACCTCGTCAAAAACACACAATCTATATATATGTGTTTTTATTTCCACCTCAAAAAATGGCAATCAACTTACTGCAGATGCAATGATTCTGCCTGCTTTTGTTGCGATATACACACTTCCATCCTGCTCAGGACACACACAACTAGCAGAGGGCACCTGCCAAGTCTTGCTGGCACTGGGCGAACCTCAGCTCTGGACTCCTGCCATGTCATCACTATCATCTTCATCATCATCATCAGGAGGTCTATTGCTTTTGCTGCAGTGTGAGGCACCATCTCTCAGCATTCCTCTGAAATGTGTGCAAAGAGAGGGAAGAGGACAGTCGTCTGCCTGCATGTTCTCACTCCAGAAAAATAACCTTGCTAACGGATTCCATTAATGACAACTGTTTCAGCTGTGTTCTGGCTGCTCCCTAGTGAAGGAAAAATATGACAAAAAGACAGACAGTGTCGGTCATTTGTAAATATTTAACTCTGGTAAGTCTGCAGGTTGGTTCGCTGAAAGATTAAGCTCATTTTTGGGCTGTTACTGGCTCCTTCTTGGCATCTAATCTGTCACATGTTATTGTGATTGATTATCACTTTAATAACTTGTGCAGAGAGCTAAAATGTATCTTCATCATTAGTTTAACGTGACTTACACCGCTCCTTAAGATACTTTAGAATTACAGGCAACAGAAAAAAGTGGCACATCCTCACATTTTTGAAATTAGAACCAGACTGCAATTTGTCATTGTACTGGGAATATAATTTAAAAGATGATCAAAATGGTGTTAAGTTAATGTCACCTGCTCAAGACTCAATAAACAAATAAACTCGATACACTAATCTGTTCAGAAATTGTACACTATTCAGTTTATAAAGAAATGTCTAACCAGTATTTACATTGTTATTGTAATATGTTCACCCTGGTTTTTCAGTTTAAAGCTGGGTCATTGTGTTTTCAGCAAAGAATGTATAACACACAGTCGCAGATTTTTACACTGAGGTAAAAAAAACCCCACAACCCAGGAGTTTGTTGGTGTCCTCGGATCCTTACAGGGATACCACTCTCCTCTCAGACATGTGCTTCCAGTAAAACAGCTTGATCAGTGAATTAATCATCTTGGCATTAATGAAAGGCTTGTCTTTGGATGAATCCTCTCTGATTCGTGACCTCAGTTTGACTTCGCAGACATAAACTTTAGCTGTTGCCAACAGGAGCTGGTCCTTCTTTAGCAATTGCCTCCTCTGCACCAATTTTGTGACGCCACCACGCATCTATATCTGTATATGTAATTTGGTGTGCGTGACTGAGACCCAGCTTCTTGTGTTGGCCCGATAAACACAGAGTAGCCTGTATGTAACCATGTCTGATGTGAGGTATTGTCTTATAAAATACACCAATATCACATGACCCTGCAAGTGCAGGCCAGGGGGCTTGGGGGGGTGAGTCACCAATGTAGTGTCATAATTGCTGGCTGAGGATGGTAAATAAGGGGTCACTGTTTCCTGAACACAATGAGCTCTATGGACCCTTTAACAGTGTGTTGTGGAGAGTACATTGTGTATGTGCCTGTGCTGTGGCAGCGTCCCGATAAGGGAGGCTCACCCTTTATTGAACCTCAACATCGTATAACTCATTTACCCCAATTTCCTCTTATCTTTGCTCAGCCGAGCCTTTTGTCCTGCAGACACCCTTTATGCCACATTAATGCTCGAGTCCTTTGTCTGTTTAGTAGCTCGTATTTCATCTTATTGTGCTTTTTGTCAAGATTAATTATATTCAGTTTGTAAAATGGTAAAATGCAACAGCAGAAAGTGAACCTGGGAAGAGAGGCTGACTTCGTTTTTATATA
>OMNM01001496.1:0-14866 GCA_900302745.1 Parablennius parvicornis
CGATATTTAAGAAACAAATCTGCGAAATGGAATCAGATTTCTGGCCGGAATGTAAAAGACGTTGTATTAATTTTTGAACAATCTTCTCATTTTTAGGAATCTTATGATTATTATTAAACACCTGATCTGTGAGGAAAATTTGACAAGTTGTTCTTTACATGTACCAACCATATCTCCACCGTGTGGTAGAACTTGTGGAAGCCACAGCAGCTATGTAAGATCTTTGATCTTTTAAAAAAAAAAAAAAAAAACCTGCAAATGGCATGTTGTTTCCCTGACAGACAGTTCTGGTGGAGATACGGGAGTGGCTGGACGCTCACCCCAGAGAGGTGGTGATTCTCTCCTTCAGCCACTTTCTGGGCCTCAGCCAGGAGCTGCACATGCTGCTGCTCGCCACCATACGCAACGTCTTCACCTCCAAACTCTGCCCCAGAACCATCCAGGTGGCTCAGCTTTGTGTTTTTGACAGAAGAACTGTCAGATTACTTGTTCTCGTTGTCTTGTTTCCCAGGGACAGAACCGAACCAGCAGTTTAGTTGAAGCCTCATATCTCTGACTCTGCTCTAAAGTTCAGCCCAAATGGTTTTTAACAGTAAACAAAAGTTCCATCAATTCATGTGTGAAATTCATGAGGAAGTGGAGAATAGTAAAAACTCAACAATAATGTGTCTTTACATTTACATAAGTCCTTATTTTGTTTGTCAAGTACGTTGTGAGCCATGGAAAACGACATGAGACACTAGCGGAATGCTCAAAATCAGCACGAAGCGCCACACTGCACACACTCATCAGAACGGAGGCGTTTTCCTGCAATCATGCAGAACTATGCATAACACCGGTTCTTAAGAGAAACAGGTTCATCAAGGAGAGATGAGGAACAGCAACAAAACCCAAATTAAAGCTGCAAGCAGTCGCGGGTCGATCTTGAGGCGTAGCTAAACGCTGCAAGTGCATCACAGCTACTGTGGAGGAAGAAAAAGTATTGAACTCATGGAGACTTCAGTAATTTTACGCCTGTCATTACCTTCATAACAACAGCCCGTTACTGTAGCAAGTAGAGGCGTCATAGTCCAGCGTTACCTCAGTTATTACCATGTTTACTTGTGTCCTCGCCTGGCGAAGGGACTCTATTCAAAGATGCCAAAGTTCATCCCTGTCTTACTAGCTGGAGCCAAATGTGCAAATACTTTTTGTGTAAAATAGTTCCCAATGCAACACGACCAGCAGTGACGTTCGTTTCAGTGACTGACCATGAAAACTGAATTTAGAACCTTTTAAACACTAAATTTACCGCTAGGCTTTACAGCATTAGAAGACAGTACAAGTGGCGGTTGACCAACACATTAGTGGTTCAGTTTTTTCTTGGGAAAACATTGATAATGTGAAACTGAATAATAATGAAATTTAATGGATGTAGAGTAAAGCCATTATGAAACGCTCTTGTCGATTTCAGGAGGTCTTGAGTCTTCGCAAACTGTGGGCTTTAGGTTACCAGGTGATCGTGTCCTATGAACACAATATTGCCAACTGTCACACTGAGCTGTGGCCACATATTCCCTACTGGTGGGCCAACAAGTGCAAAGCTGAAGCTTTAATCGAGGAGTTTGAACACAGGAAGCAAGATGGCAGACCAGGTAATTTACTCTCCGTGACTGATTCCAAATAAGCGCTAATATGAACTGCTGAGTCAATAGAAAGTTTTTTGCTTTTGCTTTGTCTTTCAGGGGGTTTCTTTGTCACGGGAATTAATCTGACCGAGGACCTCAAGTACATCTGCACGCATCCCACAGAGTCTCTGAAGGACTTGGTGACGTCCACGTACCCGGCGCTGCTCGGCTGGGTCAAAGAGCAGACCCCCGGCTCCAGGCCGGGCTCTCTGAACATCATCGCCGGGGACTTCATAACCGAGAGCCACTTCGTTCCCACCGTGGTCAGGCTCAACCAGAAACTGCTGAAGTGGTCCTCCTGATTTTTCACCCATAAGAATTACTTCATGAAATCACAGCATGACATCCGCACAAGCTTGTTTCTTTGAGAGTGACAGAAAAATACTTGAATATTCATTTAAACAGGAACGCACTTGCTGGAGATAGTGGACTAATGTATCCCAGTCTTGAAGCTGCTTTGATGAAAATAAGACTTTTTTTTTTGATATTTTGACCTTCACTGGTTTGTTTACATTCGGTTCACTATGTCTGCACTGTATCAGTCGTCAGCAGGACAGTGACGCCCGTTTTGAATTGCGCTGTTCCAAGCAATAACGATACAACCAGTGTCACCCTAACGTAGAGCAATTTTAGAAGAGTAAGCACAAACGATGTAATCAACGAGCACATGTGTCTGTAATGTTTCTGAGGCGGGCAGTAGGTTTTAGTCGTAGCTGCAGATCGTCACCTTCAATGCACTTAAACCATCGTAGAGAATGTAAAGCAGACTTATGCAAACTGCATGTCGAATATTTGCATGGCGCCAGCCCTGACTGTTCAACTTAAAATAGGTTCTTTGAGAAACTGCTGCACCGCCGTGCCTGTGGAGATCAGCTTCCCCAATAAACGAGCAATTTTCAACCAAACGCCTCGCTTTCATTCGGTGCTCAGACAGATGGATCAATAATAAGGTGTTTCTGAACCTTGGTCAGATTCCTGCCAGGCTCGGCGGCGTGTGACTGAACATAGTTGACTAAACTGATAAAACTTGTGTTAGAACACTGGTTACATTTGAGAGTGTTGAGACAATGGTTCAGAAGGGAACTGTGAGGATTTTTATCTGTCATAATTTCATATTCTCTTCACTCGTTTGAGAAGTGGATGAAAATATTTTGACTTTGACGGAAGCAACATAAGATGTTTCTGTCTACATCTTCTCCTTTTATCACCCGTCTGTCAGAGATGTGAAGAGTTCAGCTGCTGAGTTTCAGAAGGACTTCAATAAGGGAATGTAAAAGTTGGATTGATTTAAGAGAAACAGTAGTTCAGCATATTGCCTTCGACAACTAAAACCCTAAAAAAGACAGCAGAGTATTTCTTCTTTGCCTGAATCAGACTTTAGCTGTATTTCTATCTGTCAGGTTTCTCTCGGTTCTCCAGGCTTTGTTTCACCACCGGGCAAAACTAACTAGTCCCTCCATTATTCAAAGGCGGTGTGGCACAGTAACAATTCAAGGCAGTCTGACCCACACAGAGTAACAGGAGCTTTCCCTGGTGGCCACTTGTTTCCAGTGAAGTAAACAAAGTCTGATCTGGTGACCCGGACGGATCTGCAGGAAGGTTTTGGTTTCTGAATTCAAGCTCAAACTACAATAATGAAACAAGTTTAGATCCTGGTTTTTACCTGAATGTTCCACCTTATTTATGACAGTTTTATCAAATTATCAAAATAGTTGAAAAGTGAAGTTTGTAAACCTGGATTTTCCTGGTCGAGCCATTTGATGGTCTTATGGTAAAATGTTGCTTTGGGGAAAATTCGGGGAGTCTTCAAATGATGAGGGGATTGTCGATCAATTGATTAAAATGATTGATCAACTCTTGATCCAAACAATGTTTTAGTAGAGTGTGTGTGTGTGTGTGTGTCATGAGTCATCATTGCCAGTGGATACAGTGGAAGCTGCTTGTGTTTACCTTTTAGGTTTTGTCATACCGCCACATTTAGGGGGAGCTTCGGTTCTTTATCGATCCAAATAAACAAACCGTGCAACATTGTCACAAAATAGGGCGTCGGTTTTTTCCAGGATTCTGAAGGCACACTGCCCCCTACAGGTTTGGCTGCTCATAGCAGCTCTGAATCAGATGGATATGGGTTGTTTCAATGAAGAACATTTTGTCAATGAAGAGCAAATGTTTTTGTAAAAGCCTCAGGCTTGAGAGAGAAAATTGTCCTGAATCAGTCTAAACTGTTTCCAACTGAGCATTTTTAGATCTATTATACGTCTAAATGTTCCTTAGACGTCTAGCCTAAAACTGGTCTACCAATTGGTCTACCAGGGCTATAGAAATTAGTTTTTTAGACATCTAAATGTAGACTAAAACGTATATTAGACGGCTAAACGCATATATAGAAATCGTCAGACGTTTAAATAAAACAAGACATCTAAATTTATACGTTCATGAGTATGCCAAGCAAACAAAAAAACTTTCATTTCTATACCACTGTTAAGCCTATTTTTAGACTAGACGTCTGAAAGACCAAAAAAAAAAATTGTCCATATTTTTATAAATTGACAAAATATCATTAAGGCATACTTTCATAAACATCCAATACATTAATGATAATTTGTCAATTTATGAATTTTTTCTAAAGAAACACTTTAATAATTAAAAAAGTACTGTAGACCCAGATTCTCTACAAGGATACCAAACTTTGGTACAAACCCTCCATGCTTATCTTGATAAATGAACTCCCAGGATGTTGACTATTTTGCCAACATTTCTCTATGTGGACCTTTTACAATAATTTGACGCGTCGACTGTGATTGCAATCACAGTGCATTTTACATTCACAATATAACCATTACAATCATGGAGTGAGCAAATTTTTTTTTAATCATAGAAACAATTCAAAACGAACTGAACACAAAAGTATAAAGTAATAACGTAAACAAATCTTTTTGTGATACAAACTGACAGAACAACTACTAATAACATATGTTCATTTACAAATAATTATCAACATGGTGAGGTTCTTGGCTTCCACATCGAGCTGGTGCTTGCTTCAAATGATCCCCCATCTCTGCCTGGACCTGTTCCTCCATCGCCTGAGGAAACACGAACAGACTCTGCAAAAAAAGCAAATTAAAAAAAATAGTAGTAGTATTTCAAAATAGCAGCATTGAAACATTAACACAATTAACAACATTGAGTACTTATTTAACCAATGCACCCCATTTCTACCACAAAAAATACAGTCACAGGGTAAATGCAGGAATCCTGAGGTTAATTTCAATACCTTTTTAAGACTTTTTCAAAAATCTTTCAAAAGAAATTAAGACCTTGTCGCCACTTTAAGTTGTTGTTAGCGACACATTTTTAACAGTTGTAGTTTACAATTTAACAGAAATAAGGTAAGCTGAGAAGGAATAAAACTCAAAAGAATGATTCAACTAGAGGTAGGTGAGATTCCCCTCGTCATAAGTAAGTTATTCAAGACTAACTGGTACAAAACAAGAAATTATTAAATGCTGCTTAAAGTACGGTGCTACGGTGCTAACCGTACTTTAATGACAATCAAAGCGTGATCGTAGCGATCCACATTTAGTTTTATTAGTAACCTACACTGATATCTAAACACGGAATTGTAGCTCCGACCTCACGAATGCATGCGCGCTCCCGGAGCAGGGGATACAATTTCTAACGGGGGTAACGACTTTGGCAGGACACCAGCCGAAATGACGTCGCCCCGGCATTGGAGCACACTCCGGCAGCACCAGGCAGTCGGCGCCGGTTCGCAACTTCCGCGTTTCGGCTGAGAGAGTCTACGCGGTGCTAGGGCCCACGTCAGCGCACCATGTGAGACTCATTTCATCATTGCACTGCCCCGGTCCGCTCTCTTGGCCAAAACACGGAAGTTGCGGACCGGCGCGGACCGTCACTGGAGTCAGCCGGCGCTCGCCCATGTATTGCCAGCCGGAAAAATAACTGAGTCCATGTACTGACAGCAGAAAAAAGAACAGTCAATAACATACCACGCTCGACCAATCAGAGCGTATAAATGAACAATGCATATAAATGTAACACCTGATAGAATCGCTATTAATACTTTTAAAAATACTTTATAGGGCCTTAATTTTCCCACAATTGATTTATCAACTTTGGACATTTTTTAAGACCCTGTGGACACCGAGTCAATACCAATTACTATTGATTGCACACTTAACCATTGAAACAAAAATAACACTTTTGTACCCGTTACATTCCTGGCAAAAAGCAAAGTGGTAAGATTAATGAAATTAAATAGTAAAATGTTTGTAAAATAGCCTTACTGGAGGCTTTTAACATTGACAACAGAGAGAGCAGGCTCTTAATTACTTTCATGACAACACATTTTAAAGAAGAACAAACAAACCACAGAAAGCCAAGTTAGCTGTGTCATTTTCTATTTCCAGTTAGACAGTAGTGGTTTTTTCGGTGGTAGTCGCTTCCGTGGTAGACGTTTTCCGGACAGATGTGCTGCGGCTCTGCGGGGGACCGCTGCCCGCCTCTGTATGGAGCGCCATCACCTGTCTCCAGAGGCGGTGGTCCCTCGCTGGAGCTGCCTGCCCATACAGAGGCAGGCAGCGCAGGCAGAGGTCCCCCGCTGCCTGCCTGTGCAGACCTGGAAAAAGTCTACCAGGGAAGCCACTACCACGGAATCGTCTGTCCAGGCTGAAACCAAGCTAGCATTGACTAGTCGATGCTGTTGGGCCCACGTGGCGTACACTGGCTAAGCTAGCAACAAGCTATCCCTCATGCTAACAACCAACACACTAGGTCTACATGTAAGCAAATGCAAAACTGATACATGACGGTAAAAGGATCGTGTTTGATTGCATCAGCAATATTGCAAAACTAAACATTTTACTATAATATATCCTTCAGCACCCACCTTTTTTTTTTTTTTTTGAAGAAAGTCTCAATTCTTTATCTCAGTCCGAAGGGCGCGAAGTCGAGTCTATCAATGCGCACAAGTACAGTCTACAGCCGGAAGTTGCGTATAGTGCACAAGGTGAAGCCGTTTTCATGTTATTGTCGTGCGAGCACCACACAGATGTAAAGCAGGGGTCTTGCAGAGGTACCAAAATGTTTTCCGTCGCTGATCTCGTGGCCGTGTGGCTATGCCGATAACTTTTATCACGGACTACTTTGCACTGAGCAGAAGCAGATTATGCCCGGAAGTGGTTGCACGGTTCGTCAAGTGAGCGTGGTACACCGCGCTTCATCCAGCAGCTGTGGTTGAAGTGCAGAATATTAGGCGTCTATATCCAAACTATATTTTATAACGATTATGGCTATTAAAATGAGTTTAGCAATATATTTAGAGATCAGTTCTGCAACGTGCAGCTATGACTTTAAACAAACAACTATTGATTATTGGATTAAATTAAATTGTCTAGATTCGGTGTAGACGCTGAAATGCAGTAGAGATTTAGACATCTACATTTCGGCTATATCGACACTATACTGTGTATCGCACAACGGCTATCATAATTATTTTAGTTCAGTATTTGGAGATCAGTTATACACCTTACAGTTGTTTTTTGTTAATAAATAGTTATCGAATAATGGATTAAAGTGCAGTGTCTAAATTCCGTCTAGAAATAGATGGAATCCAGACGGTTGAATTAAGTTTAAAAAATAACTAGACGTCTAATATCCTACTAATGTTTAGTAGGTATTGGAGTGCTATGGCTATCCCAGGGGGGCTACAGCAGCCCCAAGCCCCCCTGGCCCCGCCTATATCTGTCAAGTGTGTGATTTTACAACAAAAACCCAGGATCCACTATTTCAAAGTACAGTTATTAAGAATAAACTTTCATAAAACGACTCGGTGACTTGGGCAGAGTTTGTTTTTTGACGGCTCGGTAAAATAAATCCAGAGGATAAATCCAGCGCCTCCGTGTGCGTAAATTACGCAGGTGTGCTGTTTCCTGAAGCCGACTCGTGACGCGGCGGCTCCTCACGAACCAGGAAACCAGCGTTACCCCTGCGCCCTCCGACTCGAGCTCTCCGGGGCAGGGGGGCAGTTAACGCTCGGGACCTGAAGCGCAGCAGCCCCGGTTCCAGTGAGTCAGCAGCGGGTCGGTCGGGGAGCATGGAGGGCGGCAGTCCGGAGGACTGGATGTCCGCTCTGCCGGAGGAGCTGTGGGACCTTCCCCTGACGGAGCTGGCCATTCCCGGTACACCGGCACTCACACTGCGCCTCCGGACCAGAAACACACTGCTGTGGTGTCACTGCTCTATCTAACATTATCATAATTAAAAGTAACGAAATACCAATGCTCCTAGTGAACATGTAATTTACTCACACTTCACACCATGTAATCTACTTTGATACTTTCAAAACCATCAGCTGCTACAAAAAATGTTCCGCTTCAACCTTCTGAAGTGAACTTATTTGAACAAATACCTAAGGATACAGTTTACTATCCCCAACCCTGAAAAGAGTTGGTACGGGTATAAACGTCTTTTATTCAAACTTCTAATGTAACAAACAGTTCACACTTAAACAATATAAAATACACATGTACATTTTAAATTGATGTATTAAATTATATTAAATAATGCTTTGACATTTTTGTCACTTATTTCATGTTTTTATCGAAAAATATTGGGGGAAAATCATTTTATAAAGGTAAGATAAATTCAATGCTCGTATAGTTGTTTGTGTATTAATACAGTTGAATGAGGTAAAAAAAAAATACAGGATTTTTTTGGCAGTATTTTTAACAGTAATTTTGACTCCCTTTTGAGTACAATTTAGTGTATAAAGTGAAGGTTTAGTGTGATCAAGTACACATTGTAAAGTACTCTTTCCATTTCTAAGACTTTATAATATTCTGTTATAGTTTTACACAAAAAAACAGCCATTTTCATTGTCATAAGTATTGTGGTGGAATTTTGTAAATATGAATTTTCAAGCCTCTGACAGGAAACACAATTGAAAGAATGACCAAGATAAACTTAATTAAAACATACTGGTTTAATGTTTCACCTGCACTGAGACACGCAAAGTTTTTTTCTCCCTTGTGAGCATTTTTATAACATGAATGTTATTTTATTGTCCAATTTCTTTTAACCTTTTTTTGTTTTGTGCATTCTGTCTCTCTATAGTCATTTATGTGCTCCTCTTTTACTCCTCAGGCTTGTTGTGTTGTTGTCTAGAGACTCTCATTGAGATCAATAATGAATATTGTGATGTGTTGATGTGACCAACGAAAGTGCTTTGGAAACACTGGAGCAGGCAAAATAAAACAAAAACATCCAAAGTGAAATCTAAAGTTTATGTCCATGAGACAAACAAACACACGACTATGGAACAGAGAGAAGTCGTGCTAAGGTTCATCTTTTTATTTTGCATATCTAAGAGGTTTATTATCTGAAACCAGCGTCTATCCACACAGGGAGCCACGACACCATGAGTTACTGCCTGGACATAAACTCTCCTCTCGTCAGATCCGAGTCGGACTTCCTCCGAGTGCTGGACGGTCTTTTCTACTGCATCACAAGACCGACCATCTTTAAATGGGCCACGACGCAGGTGACGGGCACAGACTTGAGAGATGTGAAACAACAGCCGGATGACGAGCAGCGATTGTTCTATACACACCAGGAAGAGACCAAGTCAAAACTATGACATGATTAATTTTTTAAATGGAGATTAGAGAGACTGCAAAGTCAAATTATAAGCAAAAGCTTCCACACATTGACAGAAATGCTAGAAAAGTTAAAAGCTTCTTATTCACTAGACAACATGGTTCCTGCAGGAACATCAGTCAGCTTCTATTGAACCAAACTTCAGCTGAAATGTCTTTGTGCTACTTATCTGATACCAGTATTTTCACTACACCGAGACATGCTGGTTCATGCCGTTTGCCTCAGATTGAGAAAAGTTCCTGGTTTTAAACCCACAGACTCCACCATTCTTTGCAAGTTTGCACATTTCCACTGTGCTTGAATGTTTCTATAAATGAAGAGTGAATAATAAATTAGCTGTTAGACTCTGGACTGATGTCTGCATGGTGCTGTTGCCTCCACCCCGTGGGACTCGGGCAGACTGCAGCCTGCCACTCTAGTACGGATGAAGTGGATGGACTGAACAGATGAAGACGAGTGACTGATGTCAAACTCTGTAACTCCACTCTGCCGTGTTTCTTCCTCTCAGGACAAAACCATTGAGGAGCAGCTTTCTCTAGGGATTCGCTACTTTGATCTGCGTGTTGCACACAAACAAAACGACTCGTCGGATGACCTTTATTTCACACACGTCATCTACACGCATCTCACCGTTTTGGTAAGTTCAACACTTTATGTGCGGGGAGCTTAACTTGGTTGGACTGTCATCACGTCTTCTTTTCCAGGAAACACTTTCGTCTGTCGCCGCCTGGTTGACCTCTCACCCCAAGGAGGTCGTCATCCTCGCCTGCAGCCATTTTGAAGGAATGGACGACCGACGACTCGAGATGTTGGCTTTCTCCCTGAAGAGACTGTTTGGCTCCAAACTGTGTCCCCGGCAGGTTGGTTTCCTCCGTGTGCGCTCAGTGTGGAGTGAAACAACACAAACGGCAAACGCTGGACTGTGTCCAACACACAGGAGTCCATCCCGCCGCTGCGGAGGCTGTGGGCGTCGGGCCACCAGGTCATCCTGTCCTACGAGTCCCCGATCACAGAGAGACACCGGGAGCTGTGGCCGGCCTTCCCTTACTGGTGGGCCAACCAGCGCTCGGCTCCAGGGCTCATCAGCTACTTGGACTGGAAGAAAGAGGAGGGTCGACCCGGTGAGCTTGACTTGACGCTGAAGAGAGTTCAGATTCCAAAGCCGGTTACCGTCGCCCCAAAGTTAATTAATGATGTAAACAAAACACCTGATGTGATCTCTTTGATAGGTCGCCCATAAAATGCAATGTTCACGCTAAGAAATCGTTTCCCAGCAAAAGATCAGAATTGAGCATCAAGACTTGCAGCGTGAACGGAGCCTAATAGTGATAATGATCTCATTCCTGAAAGTTTCTTTTTCCCATTAATTCTCCAAGATATTCAGTTCAGATGCCAAAAAAACAGATTGCTTATCTCCTTCATTATGATTTCAGTCTGTAGCTTTGTAAACGCTCAGTGGTTTACTGGAGTTGACGCTAAAATTGAGGAAAAGGGGAAAATGTTTGAAAACAACTTATTCCACCTACAGAGCTTCTTTACTGCAATTAAAACTTAAAACATCTGCTCTTCTGCAGTGACATTCTCCAAGCTGACAGCTTTTAGTGTTCACTCTCAGAACCTGAAAAGTATCATGCCACTCCATGTTTACTGCAGTATGAACTCACGACCAGATTGATTTGTGAATCAATCCTCTGAAAGTCCATCAACACTGTTGACAGTCACATGCAGCGGATGCTTGTTCAGTGCAGTTACACTTTATTAACTTTGACGACAAAAACATGTCAATTTTCATGTTAATTGTTTGATTTTCTTCCATCTCAGAGGGATTCTTTGTCTGCGGCCTCAATCTGACAGCTGACAGACGCTACATCGCCGAGAACCGCAAGGAATCCCTTCGGACGCTGACCTATAAGAACTGGGAGTGTTTGAGCGAGTGGCTCCGGCGGCAGGCGCCGGGACCCGAGGCCGACGGCCTGAACATCATCGCCGGAGACTTTGTGGGTCCGCTGCCTCTCTGCTCCCTGGTGATCGCACTGAACAAAAAACTCCTCCAGAAGCAGACGAAGAAACACCAGTAGATTGAAGTCGGGGGTCTTAAATCAGCTGCATTAGCTCTTATTTTCCTCTCTTCTTTTCTGGAGTCACAATTATTGTCACGTTTGTGGAAATCTGCAGCGTCAGCATTTCTTCAAGTGTTTTACCCCAACTGGAATTATTCTGAATGTTTACTTCATTTATGCGTAATCACTACATGTTTATAATAAAGTACTTCACTCTGTTACACATCAGTACCTCCTGATATTTTAATTTCCTGCGCAGTATATGGAGCTTTTTCAGAAGCTGGAGTCGTCACCTCCCTCCAAACAGCTTCTTGTAGCGGCCGTAGGCTGCCAGGCTGATGATGACGTTGACGAGGGCTGAGCCTTCGTCAGCATTCACCCGCACTTCCTGAACGGTGGCCTCCTTATACAGCCAGCTGAGGAGGAGGAGGAGGAGGAGGAGGAGGAGGAAGAAGAGGTTTACCGTATTGCTCTAAACATTAAAGAGCAGCACACGGAAACGCCCCGGCAGTCTTACCTTAACTGACTGGTGCTCAGGTCGATCTTCAGATCCAAGATTAGTTTCCCTGTAGATTTCACAAGCTCCGCCTCCACCGCTCTCTTCAGCTCGTCCAGGCCTCGCTCCTCCAGGGCGGAGATGGGCAGTGCGCCGGGCTCCGGACACTTGTAACTACGATGTGCACAACAAATGGATTTAATCAAATGTTCCCCACCCCCAAAGTCTGATCTCCCATATCAAATCAATCTTTTTGAGCAACAGGGAAATTTGTTGTTTACTTGTCAATAAGGTCTGTTTTATTGTGAACTTCTATCATGGAGCTCAGCAGCTTGTCGGGGATCTCCAGGTTCTTCAGGACGTGCAGGACGTTCGCCTTTTGGTTCACCGTCTCCGGATGACTGATGTCTCGGACATGAACCAACAGATCCTTGAGGACCCAAGAAAGTTAGTCAGAAAACAAAAATTGAAAAAGGAACAATACACGAGATTCAAGTACAGCGAAGTACGAATATCATGAGTTGTGATTTGTTTTTAACGAGGTTCTTCCGACATGTTTGAGCAAGAAATGTTCTGCTTTGCACTTTAGTCAACGTGTTTGATGCTAACGATAAACAAGAAAATACTGATGCCAGCAGGAAGGCTGGTTAGAAAAATGGTTTTGGGATCGTTTTACTGCTTCAGGAAATAAACTGCTGTTGACACAGGAACAGACATGGTTCTTTAAACTCAACAACAATCCTGTGCGTATTTATAATATGGGAATTCCTCTTTAACACATCTCGTGGAGCCTGCAGGAGGACCTGTGGTCTGTTCTCTCCTTTCAGTTGTTTTCATAAAGTTAAGTGTTTAAATTGTGCACTTTGAAATGGAAATGTAGTGGAATGTAAAAGTAAAATGTCAAAAAAATCAAACATCTAGTTCAATAATGTGCACGTTAACTATGTGAGAACAGGAGCTGGCAATGTACCGAGTGTTTGATGTCTTCCAGCGTAGCGGAGAAGGAGTCGATGAGCTGGTGGGGAAGCTGCGACAGGAACCCGATGGTGTCCACGTACAGCACCGCCATGCGGCAGGGCAGCTGGCCGGCGTGGACGGTAACGTCCAGGGTTGCAAAAAGCTGATTCCTGGGCTGGAGGCCGCCGTCTCCAGTCAGAGCTTTGATCAGAGTCGTTTTTCCTGGACAAGTGACGGCACAAAGGAAGAGAAAACACTTTGGTAAATAACGATTGAAGCTGTTGGAATGTTTGCACGGCGTCCAGGATAGTGCCCCCCCCCCTCACCACAGTTGGTATATCCCAGCACGGAGACGACGGGGAACTCCTTGTGTTTACGCTGAGATCGCAGCAGCTGCCTCTTTCTCTGGAGTTTTGTCAGCGCTGAGCGAATCTTCACCTCGCGCTCTTTCAGCAGCCGCTGCTGAACCTCGTACAGAGTCTCGCCTGCAGGGAACAGCGAGCTGGAAGGTCTCCGCTTTCAGAACCACGGCGGCGCCATGTCTCCACGTGAACGTTACCTGAACCGCCGATGTATCTGGATCCTCCGCCCTGCTGGTCCAAGTTCACCATTTCATTTTTTAGCCGTGACCTGTCGTCAGAATACCGCGTGTCAAACAACAGCGGCAGTTCAATAAGAAAATACTTAAATATTTTAGTGATAAGACTTTTCAGACCTTAACAAGGGCATCTCTGCCAGCGAGATCTGAAGTTTGGCCTCTTTGGTTCTGGCGTTGCAGCGGAAGATGTGGAGGACTATCGAGTATCGGTCAAAGACCTTTACTCCCCACGCGTCCTCAAATTCCCTCTAATTTATATAAAAGAGAGAGCGTCGGTACCTCTGATGTCTGACCCTCCACTGCCAGACTAGTGGAGTATGAAGCAGCTCACCTCAGATAAAGGCGACAGACGCTCAACGTTCATGAAAACAGCTGTGATTCCTGCCGTTTGTCTAATTTTCTCTGAAAAGGGACAAAACCCAGATACTTTAAACACTAAAGGACACAATGACTAAATACCTATGACACCAGAGGGATGCTGGCACCTGTCAGAAGCTGGAAGTTTCCTTTGCCAAATATCTTCTTCTTCTCTGGCGTCTTGGTGGAGAGGATGATCTTATCGACGACTCTCCAGCCGTCCAAAGTGTTCACCAGGCCCACGGCCTCAGCCATCATCAGCTCAGCTGCAAACACAACAAGACAAAGATTTTAAGAACTGTCGTGCAACGTTCCGAGACATTTTAAAACACTGCATAAGATTCAGATCTAAAAAAAATCATAATGAATCAATATTGATGTCAGCTTCATCTGCAACCTAGTTAAAGTAGATTTGTCTTTGAAACATATTAGATCATGACTTATAAACAGACGGTGACAAGATTCAGATGATTTATTCAGATCTGAAGTTAAGCCAAAGTTCCAAAAGAGTTTCATCTTTCCCCCAAAGATTTTTCAGATCTAACCAGCTCAGCATCCATGGATCTCCCCATCACAAAAAGTATTAGTTTTTAAAACGTCTCTAGAGTGTGTGAGTTCTAAAAGCTCTGGAGTGTTTTGGACCTTAAAGAGTTTTCAAGTTGTGACATTTGTAGACTGTCAGTTTTCAGAATCTGTGGAACTTCTGGGATGTATTACAGGGTTCTATAATCCTTGAACATCCCTCAGTCCCATACTGTGCGTTTCACTGATCTCACCAGTGGTCAGATGCTGCTTCCTGGATCCCCACTTCACATCAGGATGGACCAGAAACACCCGCTGCTCTTTCTCCCGGAGTCCTGCAGGAGCCTGCTGCTGGAACAGCTCCTCCACCTCGCTGTCCTCCAGGAAATCCTCCTCCTCCCCCTCCTCCGGGATCCCCCCGCTGCTCCCCGGATCGTCCGCGTCCTTCAGCCTGCAGGCGGAGGTGACGAAGCACCGGGTCTGGATGACCGGTGAGGGTCGGTGTCTGTGCGGACGAGCGGCTGCAGCCACT
>OMNM01001496.1:24319-34485 GCA_900302745.1 Parablennius parvicornis
GTCGTCACCGAAGTGTTCGTCGTCGTCTTCACCGTCACCGTCATCTTCGTCAATGTCTTCGTCCTCATCATCATCTTCATCAGTGTCCCAGTCGTAACCAACATGTTCGCCGTCGTCGTCTTCACCGTCATTGTCATCTTCGTCAATGTCATCATTATCATCGTCGTCTTCTTGGAAGCCATCTTCATCAATGAAGGACTGATCACCGTGATGGTCCAGGAAGTCTTTCGGGACCTTGGTGTTGTTGCTGGTGTAACAGTGGAAGATGTAGACTGCAGCCAGAAACTCTTGAATGCTCAGATGAAGGAAGGAATAAATGGGTTTTTGGAATAACACACACTCTCTCTTGAAGATCTGAGTACAAAGTCCAGATTGCACAAAAGCCTCGTTGACATCCAGCCCAACCATCTCCAGGTCGTCTTCATAGAACAAGATGTTTCCTTTCTCCAGATGTTTGAACGCCAGCCTCCCCAGCTTGAGAAGAATCTCCTGGTTCGCCTTCATCAGCTCCTGTGGACTCGCCTCAGTTCCCTCAGCATACTTCAGTCTCTTCTTTTTTGTCTGAACAAGCAAAAAACTTGCAAACAGGTCAGTAGTTGTTTTAGGCAGTGGTTTTTCTTCCTGATCTGCACTCGACAGCAAAACTGTCGCAGTGATCCAGCAGAAGACTGGGATTCTACACATGATGTGGAGGCTGCTGAATTTCTTTATGTGATGACATATTCTGACCCACAGCTCTTCCTCTGGGAATTTCCTCCTGAAATACTCCTCTATCTGGACATCAGTGAAGCCTCGCAGCTCTGTTACTCTGTCCACACATGAGGGAGGAACCAGACTTGCTCCTGCTGGTCGGGAGGTGATCCATATCAGAGCTGATGGGAGCAAATTCCCCTTGATGAGGTTTGTCAGCAGCACGTTGACCGACGACTTCTGTGTGACGTCGGTCACAACCTCTATACTGTTGAAACTCAGTGGAATTCTGCTTTCATCCAGGCCGTCCAGGATGAACAACAGCTGACAGAACGACAGATTCTCTGGTGTGACCCTCTGCAGTGTTGGATAGAAAGTATGGAGCAGTGTGACGAGACTGTGCTGCTCACGCTGGATCAGGTTCAGCTCCCTGAACGACAACGGGATCACCACATCGATATCCTGGTTCTTCAAACCTTTTGCCCAGTCGAGGGTGAACTTCTGCACGAAGAAGGTTTTTCCGATGCCAGCGACGCCATTCGTGAGAACCACTTTGACGGGTTGGTTGTCTTTAAAGTCTTTAAAGAGGTCCTGGTGCTTCACAGAAGCCTGATGGAGGTTCCTCCTCCTAAAAACTGTCTCGAGCTGCGTGACTTCATGTTGGGAACCAACTTCTTCTCTTGGTCCTTCGGTGACATAGAGTTCAGTGTAGGTCCTGTCGGTGAGGTATCTACTTTCATCTGCTCCTTCAGTTACACGGCTGTATCTTTGTCTCAGCCTGTTCTTGTGTTTTTGTAAAACACTCAGCAGACTGTGATCACCTGAAAGACCAAAAAAATAATTAATAAACAAATCATGAAACTATTTTTAATAAACTGGCATGTTGGCTTTACTCATCCAAATATAAACATATTAATGAAACAGAAGGATGAAAACTGAATCAGAACTGGTGAAACATTACCAACATACCAGATCCTGTTCTGGATTTTTTTCCACAATGGGGACAGACGACGTGTCCTGAAGAAGCAGACTGATGTTGGAGTGAGGTGAAGCAGTCTCCACAGAGCCAGTGTCCACAGACAGTGGAGGCTGGGTTCTTCAAGAAGCCCTGACACAAAGGACAGCACCAGAGCGGCGCCTCCTCAGAAGCATGACTCCTCTTCTCTCTGTCAGGATGAGAGCATTTGTTTTTAAATTGAACTTTTCAATGAACAGCCATAATTTGTTTTCTAGGCCATTGCTTTCAGAACAGATCACACACAAACTCCACTCGAATTTTTTCCAAGAAGACTCCTTGTGCATGCATAGCTTATTGCAAGAAATGGTTTTAGAAAGTCTGTGGATTGTTAAAATGGAACAAGTAGCACAGTGACGATAATCACCATCATAGATTTGGGGGTAAATTGTGTTTAAATAAAGGGCTCTTCAAAGGCGTCAGTGGATGGTGACCGTTTCATTGTGCTCACATAACAAAAACAATCTATTCCGATGTTATCCAGCATGTTCAAATTAACTGTATCCCTCATATTTTTTTCCTAATTATGTTTTCATCTCAAAACAGAGAGAGGAGAAAGAAAAAATATATATAATACCCCTCCCCCCCCAAAAAAAAACAACCTTTATACCTTAGGTGAGACATTTTCAATAGTTTATCAGATTTGAAAAGTTTGAAATGAGGATTTAACTTTCATAAACAAATGAATAAAGTTGAACTACGATGGTTTGTGTTTGTTGTCTTCCTGAGGCGCCATGTGGGCTTTTCTTCACACAACTGTGTGCTTATCTTCACAGGTCTGCCATCCAAATAGAGGAAACCATACAAGTTAAGAAACAACAGTTCAAGAGTCATAATAGCACAAGAAACATCACGATAGGATATTTAAGAGGCCAAACAGTCTTTTCAAAATGAGCCCTTCTATAGCTTCCATACCACTGAAAATTCAGGATAAACAGAAACACAAGTCCAAAATTACTCATATAAAGCATGTTGTATATAAACTCTGATTTCATAACAAACCACACCTAACACCATAAAGGTTGTGAGCATGTGACTTACTTTAAGGCTGAGCAGCCAGGTTCCTGACCAGGGTCTGGAGGTTGGTAGGTGGACATTTTACTGGATGATGAAAAGCCTGAATCTCCAACAAAATCCTCTTCCTCCAGATCACTCATCATCTGGTCCTCACTTTGTCTGGAGGACGACACACATGTGATGTAATAATCAACATCAAGGTGACTTTCTAAAACATCACAGACACGTGAAGCTACAGGTTAAAAATGTTATTGAGAATCAAGAGAACAATATGATTTGAAATAATTACCAACGCGGAATTTTTGTGCATTGGGATTTATTCTTAGAAACAATAGTGCTCTTTCTCTCATGCACCAGCTGTGCTTGGTTTAATTCTATTTCCTGACCTTAGTCGTGAGCACTTGGTAAATTAAAAACACTTTCTGGACCACACCTCACTCCACATTCTGTTCTGTTCATTTCTATCACCATACGAAGACAACACATACAAATGTACACTACAATCACTGGCTGCATAAGGATCAATCACAGCACTGGTTACAGAGAACACACGAATCTGCTCTTCTTACAGTCAAAAACATGAACATTATTTGATTTGGTTCAATTTCAAACAGCACAAACTATGTATAAAGCATCAATACACTCACAGCCAGAGAACCTCCGAAAACTACTGGTAAAAGCGAAGGCGTGGCAACATTTTGAAAATCCACGTGTATGCATAAATTTAAAAACATTTAGTATTTCAGAGTGTGGAGTGAAATTGTGGAACAGAATGTTAGGGGAGCTCAAGCAATGTCCAACCGTGAAGCAGGTCAAATGGTGGAACAAACGAATTATGTTTACAAGAAGAAAGGAAATACGCACCAGGTGTTTGAATCATGTCGTTCTTAAAAAGAAGTTTTGGATTAGAGCCCAGTTGAAAAAAAAACTCACCCACTTTTAAACTGCAGAATTTTAGTTTCATTTTGAAGTCCAACACCAGGATACATGTTTTTAACAAGAAACATTGGGTAAAAAAAATCGAGTAAAGTTGAGACACGATGGTGAGAATATCTTTTAAGGTGGGAAAGTATGGAATGACTTCCTCAACTTGACTACAGAGAAAAGAAAGCACTGCTGCTCGAGGTGGATGATCAAAGTTAGCCATTATTTCCACATTTTCTTCAAGATGTTGCTATCCTGTAAAATCTATTCAGATAGTGAGCTTTAGAGGAATTACCTTCAGGTCCCTCGGTGTTTTCCAGGTTTATCTATTTCGCGCCGCTCGGGCGGACTCTGCTCTGCCTGAGTCAAACTATCTTCTTCTTCAGGAACTCGGGTGGGCTGTAGGCCGTACTGCGCAATGCTGCCCTCCACCGGCCAAACCAGATATTACTCCAACAACTCAAATCCTCTCGTACAACCCAGACGAGTGGAGGAATTTTAACTCAGCCTTCTCAAAAGAATCGACCCCCTCCCCCCCGTTACTAAAACAGTTTTCAAGGAAGAAAAACAGCAGACCCTGATGTACAAATAACTTCTGCCAATGGCAAGAGTATAACTTACAAACAAATAACACATGGACCACTGTCTCTGATTCCCTACGCTCACACAAACATTCAGACGTTTACTTTTTCACCTTTAAACTACTTGACACACAGCAATGCCCCAATCCCAGCCTTGTTAGAATAACATCATCTCTCTAGCCGAGTGTACTCCACTTTTTACATATCAATGAAGGTTGCACAAAATTAAAATTATTACCTTTCCACTCTTGTTGTCACTCCTGTTGCTACATGGTCTCTTCATGGCATTGTTTTTACACAGAGCATGTCCATGGACAACATATGTAGGTGCAATATGCGAATTTTTTTAAACCCATTAGGACAAAGGGAAGACAGAGTGATGAATATGTTTTAATTACAAGCTACAGCACAAAGTGGTGTAATGACCATTTTATAATCACAACCAGGCTGGCAATGATTGACGATTAGGCTTACAGAATACACAAACACACACACACACACACGATTTTACAGTCAGTGTCCTTTCAGTTTAGTTTATTTTAAAAGGTTTTTTTAAATAATAAAAATTGCATTATTTAGAAATATCAAAGTGCCATGGATTTACCTGCTATTTACCTAATTACCTGTTGAGAACTGAATTTATAGAGAATAGTATAAATATGAACGCAGTTATTATTACACGCAATATTACAAATATGTGTGTGTGTGTGAGTCTGTGCGTGTGTGTGTGTGTGTGTGTGTGTGTGTGTGTAGAAAAGAAGTCAGACAGGTTGGACGCTCCTCCACATTAACCGGATCACCGCTCCCAGACTTCGCCTTCCTCCTCAGGACTCCGTGACTCTTCCTCCGTTGGTTTGGAGAAAAGCTGCTCGGCGTTTCTGCGCGTTTCGGACTCAGATAAACACCGGAGCGATATATAAAGTTCAGGTATGGCTCAACAAGCCGCAGCATGAAAGGTGATGAAGCTGCGAGAGAGGGAAGGTGCGACTCAGAGACAGCAGCGGAGGACGAGGAAGTGAAGTCATGGACGGATCCAGGTTTCATATGTTACAGACTCCAACCTTTTGTCGTCAACTTTCGCTTTTAATTACGCAAAAGTGTCCGAGTCGTGCGCAGCCGGTGGCACTGTGGCGCACAGGGCTGCTGCTCAGCGTCCTCACTGTGTGCGCAAGTTTGGGTAAGGTGGCCGTTTAATGACACACCGAAAAAAGTATTTACGTTTGGCTTACCTCTCTGTGCATGTCTGTTTTTTGTTTTCTTTTGTTTTTTTTTGTTTTGTTTGGGTTTTTTTTTTTTTTTTTTTGTACAGAGCAGGACTGTGTTCTCGGCGTCGTGGGTCGACCCGTGTCGCTACCCTGCTTCCACCCGGAGCTCCAGAAGCCCGAGAACCTCTCGGTGGAGTGGAGGAGGAACAATGATGTGGTGCTCCGGGCGGTGTGGGAGGCCGGAGAACATGAGGAGATGTGGGGATTCTCTGTGGCATCTCTGGCTGATGCTGCTGCTGCTGCAAAAACCGGGAACTTCTCCCTGAAGCTGCCACAAGTGAACCCCCAGGAGGACAACTCCAACTACAGCCTGTTCATCATCTCAGAGGGGAACCAGACTGCAGCTCTGTGCACCGTGTGCCTCCGGATAGCAGGTCAGTTCCAGTGAAATGAAGAAACCAGGCGACTGCTTCGATCAGACGTGCTCATCATGTGGCCTCTTGTGGCCCTTCAGCTCTGCTGGACCAGTCCTCCGGAAGCCTGTGGTTCATTTCTAATCGAATGAAAATGACAGCATAAAATGCATGCATTACTAGCAAGCTATTATTGGATTCATTGCATATAAAATAGGTCACATTTTTCACATTATTGGTCATTATTACATTATTGGTTGTGTTACTTCACAAATTGGTGTTTCACACAGAAAGATGGTTAATGAAACAAAATGTGACTTTTATTTACTGAACTGGAAATTTTGATATTGACTTTAGAGACTCCTGACGCTGGTCTTTGGCGCTTGTTTGCAGCCAGTTTCAGTTTCCCACAGCTGCAGAGAAAGGAGGGAGAGCGGAGCAATCAGACGGCCTTCCTGTGCCAGTCCAGCGGCGGTTATCCAGAACCCACCGTCTCCTGGCTCATCAACAACACGGAGGAGCCGCCTGAAGGCGCCGTGACGACCCGGGCGCTGACGCTCGACTCCCTCCTCTATAACATCACCAGCTCGCTGACCATCAACATCTCCAACGACGCCAGCGTGTCCTGCATCATCCAGAACCCGGTCATGAACGAGACCTTGGTCTCCACAAGCTGTGAGTCGCTGCGTCGCCGAGCCTGAAGCTCCGGCGGCTCGTCACTCATCTCAAACTGTCCTTGTTCAGACGGAGCGAGCGGCGGGCCCACGAGGAGCCGGGCGTCTCAGGCCATGTGGATGTTCAGCACCGGCCTCTGCGTGGTGGTCGGCGCCATGGTGATCGCCGGCGTGGCTTATCAGATCCACCTGGACCGAATAAGTAAGAAGAAGAAGAAGGAATTCCAAGCAATGCAGAGAGGTGAGCAGATCACATCCCTCCCAGCCGCCATCATCTTCTGCTCATTAAACCACGGATCATCTTCAAACATGAAAAGTTTATGTTCCCCACTTGATGTCATAGAGGACACATCCACTATCCAAGGTAAAGAGGTCAACTTTGTCTCTGCTGAGACACGGAGAACACCAGGATGCGTTTCCAGTTCTTTAAAACACTCGGGTTAAAGTTACCGAACAACCAAACAAGGATGTCGATTATCTGATCAGTAGTGGGTTTTAAACAATCTTAAATGCAACAAGAACAGCCACGACTGAATGCTTATAACCAAGAGCAACCTACATCACAATAAAAATGGCAAACAGAAGCCGAGCATTTCCTCTTATTGAAGCAGAAGTAATGTAGATATCATACTTTCTTCCCTCTTATCTGTTTCCACCTCAGCAATATTTTACAACAGCTCAGTGTAGACACACGTAATCCGGCACAGTAGAGCCTTTGTGATAGCAAAAGCATAGTGACTTGATTCATTTGGTATTCATATCAATAAAATTATTTATTTGAATATTTTCCAAACAGTGTTTTCTATAACTCTAAAGTTAGTGCCGGTTAGCTGAACAAGAAGAACTCGCGAGTTTTTTGCAGTCGATGAAAAATGTCGCTTTTGGTTTGAATGAAGGACGACTGGTGTTCAGCTCAGATTGGATCATCTCGCCGCACCCTGGAGCGCCTCATTATGTAATAACAGTGAAACATGTAATGTTTTTGTGTTTTTCTTTTCTGCTTTGTCATCTATAATAATTACATAACATAATGCAGATTACATGTGTTTATGTCTTGCAAAAGGTCAGTGCAGCAATGATTTTAGTGTCAGTAATAATCCGTGAGTGAAGCTTTACTTTGCAGCTTGTGAACACATTTTCCATTTTTAATGAACACACTTACACCAGTGTCAGAATGACTTGGAAAAGCAGGAGAGAAGATGGATGGATGAATACAGTTACATTTGATTGAGGCTGCAGCAATAAAACATCCAACTAGTTAAAAAAAAAAAAAAAAAAATTCTAATTAAGCTGGAAAGCTTAATGTTATTCTGATGGTTTGATGGCTTTTCTAATTAAGGCATAAAGTTTGATGGTTTATTACATTTTCCTAAAAAAGTAGAGCATTTTGTAATAACTGTTGCAATATGTAACAAGTTATTACAAAATGCGAGAATGTTTAAAAAATTGCAGATTACAAAATGCTGTTATTACATGAGTTAAACATTTATTACAATACATGCTGCGCCGTTATTAAGTACTCTGTTCTGCTTCAGCCTCATCCAGTGTGCTTTCACTGAAAATGACTTTCTGTTGCCGCCAGGGTACAAACGCCGGCGACCACATCACTTCAAGGAAGAAACGGAGGCGATGAAGCCGGTGGTGTCCAAGGAGACGAACGTGTAAATAATCCAAAAAACATAGAAAAGAAACATTTAAAGTCAACGGTTGTTTAAAGCTGTGACGCATGCAGAGCACTGAAGTATACATTTTATATTTGTTGTTACGGAGTGACGGGTCGTTTGTGGATGATTGTGCCCAAAAACATTCTTACACATTTCAGCAGAGGGATGCTTTTATTTCACCTCACCGATCAGCTGCCACATCGGAAACAAAACGTCACGTAAACAAATCGGTGAAGAGTGAAAAAAAAAAAAAAAAAGAACGCCCCGATGTCAAGTCCAGAGAGATTAAAGAGAACAGCCGCGTACGACGAGACTTTTATTTTGAGATTTTCTCGACAGTGTTTGTAGATTGAACAGCTTTAAAGTGTTTGTTTTACATGAAATCCAAAAATTTGTCATCAAAGCTTCAGCACTACACACTAAAGTTTCAGTTCCTCATTATGTCTGGAATACTGACGCTTCCACGTTCAACTGCAGGCGACTTCACATCAGTTTGTTTTTCTTGTTCTCAGCCGTTGAATGTTCACTTGTCACAGAAAGTGTTGAGTTCAAACGTAGCGCCGCACTGTCCACGTCAATAAACACTCTGTTGGACCGTCGAATGAGGTTTGAATCTCTTGTATTTAATAATGTGAAAATAGAAACTGACCACAAAACGTACATTTCCATTTCTAGCAATTTATAAATGACCCTGAAATTGCAGGGTTGCGAATTTAAAAAATAAATCCTACAACTCTTCCACTTTGTGAATCTCAGTTTCTAAATTAAAAGAATCTGTTTCCTCAAAGCTCCATTAGAAATTAGCAGTTCATGTACT
This sequence comes from Parablennius parvicornis, assembly GCA_900302745.1. NCBI lineage: Eukaryota > Metazoa > Chordata > Actinopteri > Blenniiformes > Blenniidae > Parablennius > Parablennius parvicornis. The sequence continues at coordinate 33,320 of OMNM01001496.1, forward strand.
TGTCTCCCTGAGAGCCCGCTGCATTCTGATTGGACAACTTTCAGGAAGATCTTCTTACACGTCAACACAGCTGAGTGCTTGTAATTTAACACCAGCCTCATTCCCTGTCCAGATGCTTGCATCCATCCTGAAATGGACTGTGATTGGAGCAGGCACCTTCACTGCGAAGTGTCACTAGACAAACTTAACAAACCACGGCTCTAAACAGCCTTTAAAGAACAAAAAAGGATCAGGATGAGAATCAAGGCGAGCGTTTCAGCCTCCATCAACGAAGCTGCGTTTGGAGCAAAGCACCGGGTGGCTGCATTCAGCCCGACACTTCCTGTGTGGACGTCACGGCGTAGAGGTCGTCCCGGCGCTGAGCCGTGATGGGAATCTGCTGCCTGACGTCGGCCAAATACTGCAGGTCTGAAACAAACAAACAACAACTGATGATTACAGACAGAGAATCCAAAATATTGAAGCATTTATTGGGGTTCAACAGCGTTTCAGTCACGACTGCTGATGAGACATTACTGTGACAAAGTTTGAGGAAGAACAAACGAAGATTAAATAAAGAACAGTTGTAAAATTTATATTTAATTCAAACTCATCTTCGCTCCTCAGAATCTGATCCAAGGTCTCTTAGATATGAAAGACGTGAATCCCTGTGTTTAAAACAATAGACTCAATAGTTTGGTTGATTTACAGAAGTTGGAAAACTCACCAATGTCCGCATATATGATGGATTCCTCTGATCCAGCCTTGGAAATCACTTCCCCCCTGTTACAAGACGTTGTACAATGAATATTTCCAGACACACAGTGAAGTGGATCAGAGGACCACCAACAACTGCTTTCATTAGAACAAACGTTCACATTCACTCACCCTAACAAGGTGCAGCAGCTCTTTATCTGTTAGAAATAGAGCGGGAATAACTGCAGGTTTTCATCTATTCACACATACAGTCAAACCGAAGGAGGCATAACTCTTTAGTTTCTTCCAAAAATATTATCGTTGACGTCCCAGTGGGATTAAATAGAGCTCTAAGAGCTTCCAGCAGACTGGGAGGAATAAAGACAGGAATAAAGAAATATTTATATGAAATTTGAATGTTATATTTTATGCGCATTTGACAACACATTCGTAATTATTTTGATAATACTAGATATTGTAAAATGTATTTA
>OMNM01001499.1:2500-15480 GCA_900302745.1 Parablennius parvicornis
TTAAGGTCGTAGAGGTCAGTTTATCACTCCTGCCATTCATTCTGTATCTTTAGCCGAACAGTGAAAGGCAAGACTTTACCTCCTGACTTTATTCCGAGGAATCAGTTGCTGCTCTGCGGCATCCTGTCCCCTGCAGTGACATTTCTATTCCTCCCTTTACTTTGTTCACAGAAAAAGATTCCTCACATTCTGCACCTATCGTGCATCACCTAAAAGTATGAAGAAATAAAAACTTCTCTCACATATTCCCTTCTTGCCCTGTTGTGAGGGAAACATGCTCTAAAAGTCAAGCAGGGTTTGCACATTTACTCTTGACATTTACACTACCCCCATGCTTAATTATACACAACTATTTGATCTGGTGCAATCAGTGCAGAGGCTAATGGTGATGTCGCTCCAGACTATATTACACTGGAATGTCCTTCCAATCTTCTTTCCACCTCTGCTGGTAAATGAGGCAAAACATTAGAAACCACTCTTGATTTAACTTGAGTCTATGTCATCACCACCGATAACTCTCATCTCGGTAATGAACTGAGCAGACTTATCTCGGTTAAGAGGAAATTCCTGGCTGAGTTAGATTCAAGAGATGAACCTAATAAAGTAGCCACAGAGGCAATGTTAAAAATCTGACATGCATAGTAAAGAAAACAGGCCTGATGGTCTCACTAGAGTCACAATGTAAGGACGGCATGGTGCAGATCATTTAGCAAAGTTGGTCTGCCCTTGAATCAACTGGAAAATGTTGAAAAGCTCATATCATCATTGAGTGCCTTGTCCATTTATCAGAGCGCAATAGAAACCCTGATTCTTGTCAAATGAGAGTCCATAAGAAAAGCAGCTGTCAAATTCCTGTAGCTGTTTTCACAGTTTTCTCTACATTTTATAAGCTGTTGGTTAGTTTTTTAGTTGTAGAACTTATGTTGCCTGATGGTGTTTAAACCTGCTTTTCACAGAGTTGCATCTCAAGCGTGAAAGCTGCCTCGGTCATTCCATCTAAACTATTTATGCTGAGTGTCTTAAAGTTCCAGGTGCTGTTGTACATGATTAGATTCTTCTTACATTCAGAGTGGTGTAGTAGTCCTTCCATGAGGATTGTAGATGTTCTTCCTGTGTTTTCTTGGATGGTTGGTTGGTTGGTTGGTTGTGCTTACTGCAATGGTGCTCATGACTTTGCTAATATCTTATCATCAGCGATCCCCCATCCAACTTTTTCTGCCTGTGTGATTGCTGAATACCAGCTTAAATGTCCATCTGGATGACTGTGCCCCTCTAAAATAGTTTTTCCTGCTCATTATTTTTGCCAATCAATAGCAAGAATGACCTGGAAGCAAAGATCTTATACTCCTACTTTGGAGAGTTTGTTTTGAAATTTGTGATTATTTTTAACCTAAATGCTCCAAAAACAAGTCAAACTAATTGTCGTGGGGACTGTTTGCATGTTTGTAAAATAGGAAGCAATCCATCTGTCCATGTGTAAACGTGTGTGCTGTATAAACTGTGCAGGATGAGCATCTATGTGTCGTTACATGGTGAGTGTATGTGTTTATTTCAGGTTCTAGAGTGCCTGTGGATGAATAATTGATGATAGTCAGGGGTGCCAGCAGAGATACATTATCCTTCCTCTTCTCTGGGTTACTGTAGCGTGGACGATGTTTTCCCCTACAAGGCTGATAGCATCATGATCTGGGTATGGCGGTTGGGAACAGGACACGGGCTCTCGGTCAAAGAGAAATGGCCTGGAAAAATCAGAGCCTGTCGACAAACTTCTCTATTTTTCTATTTCTGTGTGATACAAAGTGAGTGGATCTGACAGCATGACAAACCCAGAAAGATTTAACACTAATGTGACAAATGATCACAAAATGATAACGGCCATTTAGGATAATAGATTAACTTATTGCTGTTTATCAAATTCAGAATCATTGATGTCCTCTCTTTAGTTCATCAAAGAAGGACACAGATCCAATAAAGACAGAAAGCAATAGACAAAACACAAAGGCAGGTATCGGCAATTTACAGTATGTAAAAGTGCAAAATCACCTGGTGTCAACAACAGTCACAGGCAGCTCAAATTAAAAAATCAAGCATTAGTCAGTCTATTAGTCAGTTTTACCCCACACAGGGTTGAGATGCAGATATAGTCAAACTGTGTTATTGATCATAGGGCTGTCTAAATACATTTATTTTCAGAGATGTGAATGGAAACAGCATCTAAACCATGTAACATCAACCTGAGAAGTATTGTGATAAATTGGTCACCAGGAGAGGCATACCTGATCCTGCACTTGGTTTTATTCCAAAAAAACATTTTAAGAGTAACTGAACCAATGACATTTAAGTGGTGTGAGATCAGGCCAGCAGTGGATAAAGACATTTTATAGAGTGGAAAGTAATGACGGTGGGTCATGAAGCCAGACCACTTCAGAACCGTCTGTATTTGTTCCAACAATGGAAACACAACTTTTCCCGATCGTCTATGGTTTTAGTAAATAGCTCTTCAATCTGCAATGACATTGACACAGTGTTTATGCTGCTCACTCTCCTAAATGTAACAAAACTTCTTTAACAAACTGAACATTTTCTACTATTTAGTACATGATCATCTACATAAGTGAAGGCACATTTTCACCTCCACAAGATACTGAGGGGCCTTTATGATGAAGAAAGAACTTTAAAGAAGCTTGTCATACTGTTCTATGTATGCGTGCATGGTTGTATTACCAAAACAACAGCAGCAACTAGTGGCTTGCGTACTACAGTGTTATCAATGATTCTGTTTTTACAGACTGAAGGTGAAACTATGTAATTTCCAGTCAATCATGTATTCAGGATCTAAAGTGATAGTCGTCCAAAGCATCAAGTCAAACTGTTTCTTCTTTTTAGTTTTAATATGTGTTCTTGAGCTCCCAACTGATTTAAATACCCCCACAACAATACTATAATAGTCTAGAGCACAGCATTGTAGAGAAAGTTGAGAAAGTTCTGTGTCGTTATATCTGCCATGTAAGCATCTAATATACTGTTGGATATTGGGCGCATTTCAGGGATATTCTGCTTCGTTTGGGCAGGTGTGAAAGCTCACTTGGACTCTGATCCAAACCAAAGAGGTGAACTCTGGTCCGCATGAAAACATGGTACTCGGTTCACTTGCCGGTGAGCTGTGATTTGGTCAGGAAACTTGCTACGGAAACGTGGTTGCTCGGGTGAAAGAGAGGGAGAAGTTCATATGGTACAATGACTTGGATGGTATTCTTGGCTTCAGAGCAACTAGCAGCTGTTGCTCCATTGTTTTTGTTGTGAACAAACTGACTAAAAGGGCGGGATTTCAGCTTTCAGTCCAGACCAATCAAGGAACCAGGTTTCTACTTCTTCGTATTCTTTTTCCTCTATGTTTAGTTTTCCTTTCAGGTGATAGTAACTCCAAACATCGAGCAGTTCTTATTGCATGACGTTGTCCAGGTGGTTTGCCTGCTCTCAAAAGTGTAGTGTGAAAGAAAATCAAACCAAATGAAGGTGTGAACATGTTCAACATTTCCCGTCCAATCTAACAGAGTCTATCCTGGAGGGAAAGCATTGTGTCAGAAGTTCAAAATGTCAAAGTGAAAACAGAAGATTGGACTCTTGTAGTGGTCACATTTCTTTTGGTCAAAGTTGGAAAATAAATTAGTTTGATGATCATTAGAGTGCTCAATGGTTGTGTGCTGGGAAACAGATTGCTGTGGAAGCAAACAGAGAATTTGGACATGGTTCAGTATTTTACACATCAGGAATCTGTAAGGCGGAACAGTGGATCAGTGGTTAACTGGGGCTATTCAATGTGGAGTTTGCTTGTTCTCTTTAGAATTCTTATAGAACAGAGCGTATTTGTCTTAAAGTACTTTGGCTGAGACTGGAACCAGACAAAAAGTTTGAACACCATTAAAATCATCTCTTTTGACTAGGAATTCCAATTTCACTGTTTTACCTTGGGAAATCATTATATATTCTATATTCATATTAAATCAAAATAAGCGTTATCATTTCCACATGGTCATGTCATCACTTGAACCCGTGTCTCTGCATTTGTCTCAGCGCAGTCAAACACACTGGTAACAATAGATCTGCTCCTGTTTTAATCAATCGAGCTGTCTCCACAAGCCGTGTAATGACTGGTTACTCCGCTCGTGTAAACATAGACGGCATGACCTTTTGACCTGTGAACTGTTTCCCTCATCCCACGGCTCGGGCATCGCAGCGTTCCTGCGGCCGCCGATGGTGGAGAGGAGTGACTCATTAAACAGCTATTTGTAAAAGATCTTGTCGCCCAATTAGCATGTAAAGTGATCTGAGTGGGTGTGTGCGTCAGCTGGACAGCTCACCGCGAAGGGAGTCAGTGTGTGTGTGTGCGCGAGTGGAGATGGAGTGTGTGCTCAGTATTTCCCTGGGAGACAGCTGGCAATAAGAAGCTCATTTATCAAGGTGGCTGCACCAGTCAAACTAAACACCCTTTCTTGTTAGATTGTCATGGCAACATTGGAAAAAAATGGACCCCCCCCACCTCACTGGACCCCGATGAGCATTGTCATTTATGGAGGAAAGTGTGTGAAAAAGACACAGTGAGAGCTGTCATGGTTTTACACATGTGATTTAAACAGCTGAGTTTTAATTACCTTCATAATGAAAAGTGCTTTTGTTTGGAAACATTCGCCAGTTGACATTAGTCACAAATTTCCACACAAACAATTTTCCTTAGAAATAGAAGGTAATTAATGTCATTTAACATGCCAGGCAATGACTCTGTTGGTAGAGAGGGACACATTTGCATGTTGATGGTTCGATTCCCATCTCACTGGGTAACAGCACCAAGTTTCTCCGGATGGCAGCCTTCATGTTGCACATGTGAATGATATTGTTAATGGAATACCTGACTACCAATGAAATCTACGAATCGGGTGGCTGTGCCTCAGTTGGCAGACTGGTTGTCTATCAAAAAGGAAGGTTACAGGTTAAATTCCCCATATCCCTCTCTCCACATGCCAAAGTGTCCTTGAGCAAGACACTGAGCCCCAAGTTGCTCTCAATTGATGGAATGAGTACCTTGCATGGCAGCCGCCTCCACTGATGTGTGTGAATGGGTGAACGTGGTGAACAGTATTAAAGCATTCACTCAGTGGAAAAGTGCTGGATTGAAATAAAAATACTACATTTTAAATGATCAATGCAGTGAAACTGTTTTAATTTTATTTTCAAGATGGCAGTTTTATGTATTCATGCTTTAGCCATCTTCACCTTTTGTAGAATGATTACAATGCCAATCGCAATACCATACATAGGTCATAAAATACAGATGTGCAGCAAAAGTCGTTCAAAACTATTTTCCAAAATACCTCCAACTCCATCTCCGTGGAAATGGGAAAAAAAGATTTTTCAGAAGCTGTCCTCCTGCCCATTAGCACCACGGCAGGAGTAAACAGTTCTTCTGCTCATCACATTTGCGTCCAGAGTGGCATGACTCCCAGTTTATAGTCTCCTGGGACTTGGTAGTTTTAGAGTTAACAGTCACCATAATAACAATCAAACTTGCTGCCTGTCCATACAAAGGTCTGTGTAATCCCGTTGTCAATGTTAATATTTATAGTGAATTGTTCTCTGCACACACGTGTGTTGTTTCATTACAAAAAACAAACAGCACCCAGTAGTGACCTTATACCTGCTAAGGTTGCTTTATAAATGCAAAATGTTTCTCAAACAAAACTGCAACAAAGAGACATTTTCACTTGAAACCTTGATGTGTAAATTGGGCCTCAGTAAACTTGCAATAAAACAAAGTCCTCATCTCAGGTAGGTTCATGAAACACAACAGGAATATTCATTTGAAAGGAGGGCTTTTAAATAGAAGCATATGCATGAAGTTGAAGCATTTGCTCCAAAAATTACAAACATGACCACTGTTCAGACAATTTTCCTCAGTATATTTTAACAAACCCTCACTTGCATCATATCGTCTTTGTTGTGGAACTATAGCACACAATGATATGAAAATAGCAAGACTGAAGGCTGACATCATCTGATATTTCGATCATACTTTTATTTTTCAGAATGCCTGGGTACAATATACTTAATGCAGTCATTTTTTGCTGACATTATAGCATCATTTTAGCAATATTATTCATTAATGTGTTAGCTATCACACACTGCAAAGCAATGTCTTTCCTGCACACTTGGGTACAGTGTCTTAGTGATAAAGTGGAGTGTCTTTCATTGTCAAAGTTCATAGTTTGAATGTCAGTCTCATCTGGTCTATGGTTGAATTGTTCTCAACCCTGAATTGCTCCCCAAGTGGACAAACAAAATGCTTAGCAGCAACTGTGTAAAAGCGCTTTGAGATGACTGAAGCGGTGAAAATGTGCAATATTAGATGGAAATGTCAGCTGCACTCTAGCAGCAAGAAAAGAAATATCAAATTTCCAAGATCAAAGATTAATTTTTCTTTCTTTTTTTTTTAAATGTAGCCCAACTCAATTTCAGCTGTTTTCTTGATGATAGACGTGTCTGCTGTCTGCAGATGAGCCAGGGCAAAGTCTTGAACCAAACTTTGTTCTGTCAGGTTGTGTTTGTACAGTCCGGGGAGAGTGTTAGAAAGTGCAGATCGAAGTCTGTATCGCACTCAATCTTTGAGTTTGGAGGAAAGAGATGTACCAGCATGTGTGAATGATTTCTTCCTGCTTCACGGTGAAAGGAGCATCAGTACTACAGATAACAGAAAACACATGTGGACACATGCAAAGACTTATTGTCTTTTATGACCGCTGCATCACCTGACTTTCAGTCACTGACCTCATTAACCCCACAGGGATCAACATTTACACCACAAATCCTGCTAATAATTCAAATAAATATGTCTGAGTTCACGTTAAGCTTGGTTGTACAAATATTCTTTATGCTCTCTATTAAAGTAGGACTCAACAAACCACACAAGACCGGAGTAGGAGGTGCAGATATATGAGTCTGTTTACTAGTATCTGAGGTGGTCTATGAATGTTGACTAAATCTGGCAACCCAAAGACTGAACACATATTCCAACAAAGAAAAACTTTTTCTCTGTTTACATGGAGGTTGTTCTTCAAAACAATATTGGTACTATAGATACTGTTTTGAATAAGTACCATTTTCAGTGAGTCCCAATGTAATAACAGCTTAAAACGCATAGAAAATGTACTATTTTCACCTGAAAATGTCTTGTAAACAGGGCCTAAATGCTATAAGAGATAATATTTGAAGAAATAAAGTGCTGGTTGTTAGTGGACTTATTATTAATGGCAGACAGTCTGAACACAATGTCTGGTGCAGGGTTCACAAATTACAATGGTAATGCTCAACTCTAAGCCCATCATCTGTGTGTCGCTGTCTTACTTACCCACTTTGCTCACCTCATTTTGTTACATATTCTTCAATCTCAGTCTGTAATTGGTCAATTTTCATATACATTTGCTGAACAGTCAAGCTGAAGTAATCTGGACGACTGGACAACAACATAAAATCCCTTATGAAAAAACTGGTGGTAGCTCGAGATCTGATTTTGGACTGGAATGCCGTATGCCCGCAAACACTCTGCGATTTTTGGATGTCCCAGGTAACATTTGTGAGAAAATCATGATGAAATCTTTGGTCCTGTCTCTAAATCGGTGGTCCTACTTCGCACTGCAAAACCAATTCAGAGACATTTGATGTCGCCTAGCGACCAAAGACAACCTACCATAAAATTAAGGCAGTTTCATAAATATGTGGTGATGGTGACTGCACCAACTAACCAATTGAAATGTTGTACAAAAGGACGTACTGATTAACATCACACTGAGGACTACTGGGATTTCTATCCAAACACATAAATGCCAAAAGAGCAAGGGCTCCATTCATGTTTTGCTAGTTTCTTTTTCGTGAATGGATAGCGCACACATAAGACGTTTTATTCTTGCACAATCATGCCGACGCATGTTGTCGTAGGCTGCGATTCAGCTTGTTTTAATTGTGCAATCTGCAAACAGAAAACTTCACGTCATGGCCCAACGGTAATTAGATTCATGCCGTACAGTGTAGCTAGCTATGAACTTATAAGATCGCTTAAATCATTCAAGACTAGAGAAGCTGATTTGAGATTGGAATATTACAAAGTTGCAAATTTGAATCTCATTCCTGACGGATTACCAAGGTAGAGCAAGACAAGAAAGCGAAATTCTTCTTTCTGTAATGGTTCAATAACACAATCACTTACTGCTGTTTTAAGACGGAAATGACTCCCGAATGTACCTTGTTTTAAGACAAACTCATGACTGATGTCTGTATGCTAGTTAAAAATAGTTCAGCTGTATTTTGTATAGTATTGTGCCAGATTGGTCCCAAGATGTGAATCACGTAGTACAAATCTGAACTTGACCTTTCTTTTTGACATCTAGATTCATTTGGTATATTTTAATGAAGCTCATGTTTGACCTTTAAATGTCCATGTTCTTGGTGTGGAATTACTGACTTGGTCACTTCCTCGTTTTCTCAACTGGTGGACATTTGGATTAAACTCTTGTTTTCCTTCCCCAAACAGAAATTTTTGTTTAGCTTGTTTGTCACCTAACATTTCTTCCTTTCTTTTTCTTGCCTTGCTTACTGCAGTTATTAGAAGTCAATCTCAAAATGCAATGAGTCCATGTCTGCAGGCGACACTGGAAAATCCTCTGGGTTTAATATAAAGTTATAAAAAAAATTGGAAAATCTGGAAAATATCAAGTTGGGAAAGTACATTTTTTTGTGCTTCACTGCAGCAGTAAGAGCTATTTTTGGTGACATCTCCAATAGCAAAGTATGAACTGTTCCCATTATGTATATATAAAAAAAGTAAATATTCAGGTCAGTCCCATGGACTGCTTAGTCCAATATCAGCACATGACCGGTTTCCTGATGAGTCTGGAGCCAAATTACAAAGAAATGTGATAAGTTGTAATCTATTATCAGATTATTTTACATGGCCATTTATTTTCAGGAACATTTCAGAAATGCAAATGTTGGAAAGAGAATGAGGCTGACTCCAAATTACAGTTTCAAAAGATGTGATTCTTGTAAATTGGTCAATTAGAATGAAACAATCTTTAAAGATGGAAAGGACTAAGAAAAAGCTAAAACAGAGGGTAAGCAGAGATGGCAGCATATGATAATAAGGATTTTTTTTTTTAAATGTTTGTGTTTCATCAATGGCAGTGTGAGAAAAAAAAACAACAACAAGAAAACAAGCCTCACAGGTCTCATTTTATTCTCACTCTTTGTGGTTTCCCACATACACACGTAGATTTAGTATCTCAGTTTCACTATCAGTCCCTGCTACCTCAGATTTCCAGCTTTCTCCCCTCCCTCTCCCTCTCTCTGCCCATCGCTTGGAATCATCAAACCGTCTCCCCTGTGGCCCCTTACTGGAAAAGATGCTGCTAATGAAGTGTCATTAGACCTGAAAGTGTGTGTGGCAGCTTATATTAGTCACATCCACTGGGTTCGTAACGGAGGGGAGTAAGATGAGCGATGAGGAATGTGAGCGGGACAATGGAGGAGGTGGCAGAGAAGGGATCAAGAAGGGCAGGAACTACAAGAATAGCTCATTAAAGCTTTTCAGAAGAGCAAGAAATGTGAAGGTGAAAATAAAGAAGCTATGAGTAGGTGTTGCTGCTTTTGATGGCATTGCAAACCAAATGAAGATTGGTTCAGAAGAGCCTGAGAAACCGCCACCTTAATTGTTCTGCTTTTGTCAAACGCAGAATTGTTTGTGTTTAAGAAGGATTCTGATGCATAACTACATATAAGTGTTACAGGTGCAATTTTTCCCAACTGCCGAAAGAAAAAAAAAGCACCAACAAATGACAGTGAGAGGTTGCAGATTGTGAAATACATTTGTTATGTGTTTTGTCTGCTGGTGAACGAGCATAGATTCCACCTCTAAATTTAGCTGGTTTCCAATGAGGTGGAGATTGTCCAAAGCCAAATGTCACCGAAATAACTTGTAAACCAGTATGCCTTAGGTGAGTCAGGCTCCTTCAGTGCACATCACCGGAAACTTTAACAATAATTAAAGCTGTAAGCAGCTTAGAACAGGTCCTTGCTACTGGCGGGACTACGAGTGAGACTGTCAGTCATCATGTATGTCTTTAGGTCCAGAGTCTGATCAAATGGATTTAGGGCCAATCGGAGCATGTACAGGTTATGTAGACCCCATTACCTGATTCCAATAGGTGGCGCTATGGCTGATGGTCATGGTTGTCATATGTCATATAACTGTGATCTGATCCAGACTGTGATGCATTCTGTAAAATTTGAGGCTGATCAGCCACGTTCAGACTATTTACACTGCACTTCCCATTTCATGGCGAAACACCAAGTTTGTGACATGGCCAATGCCACACCCTAGGACTTTTGCCAAAGATTTTAATAGCTTTTACTCACCAATCAATTTCTATCAATTGGCCGTCCTTTGATTTGATTTAAAATCAGCCCAGAGTTCAAGGTGGCTGTAGAAAATGTATAAATCTTGGCCAAAATTTGTCAACAAATCTGCTTTATTTTTTAAAATAGGTGACGTATTGGTGAGTTTCAGTATGTAAACACTTAGACTTTTTGTATGTCTTGGATTGTTGCATATGTATATCGAATATGTTTACTCTAGGTGAAATGTACTATAAAATTTTCACAATTTTGCAGGTGGCGCTCTTTAGCTATTTTGCCAGTCACATGTGTATTTCCCAGTGTGTACTTTTGGGGTACATTTGGGCCCTCAAAATGTGTTGGGTTTTTTTTTTGGGAGAGGTTTAGAATTTTTCAGAGCAGTTCCAATAAGGTCCTACACCATTGGTGCTTGGACCCTAATGATTGCACTAACGTATCATATATCAATGACTTAGATTGATCTTTTTTCATTAGGAGGCACAGATATATTGTCTACGGGACACAGCAGCTGCCACTGGTAAAAATGCACTAAACAAAACGTACTTATTTGAATGTGTATTTGAAAAAATATTTAATCTTTTATGACCATTTCAGACAGCAATGTTCAGGGGAGGATACATGGTGGGCATTGTAACTGTAGCACACCTCACTACAATGTCACACAACGTTGACTCAATTACATGCTATTCATATAGCAGCAAATTAAATCATGAGTCATCTCAAGGAAATTTTACAGAGAAAAACCCAAAAATTTCATATGGGCGAGGAGAGGAGACAAAAAAGAAAAATATACTCCTTTTTAACTATAAGAAACCTGCAGAACCAGATTCAGATGTGGAGACTCTCTGCTGTTCCAGTTGGAGGATAGAGAATCTGGTGCCAAATTAGGAGGACTTCTGTTATTAGTTGAATTATTTTAAGACCATCTGCGTTGTGATATATTTCAGAACTACAGGAGTCTAAAAGACAATGAGCCAAATTACCAATTGGAAATTGGGAAATATTCTTAAAATAAAAGGAAATTTTAAGGTCACAGGATGAATAAATATACTAAGCAAAAGATCAAACACAGACAATACCATATGATAAGAAAGATTTCTTTGTAATTATATGCTTGCTGTAAAATGTTGTAAATCAAATAAAGCGAATCATGACCAAACTATAAAGAGCGGTGTGAAGTCTGACATTTCTCTTCAGAGGAGTTAAATAAACAGAAGTTTAATATGACACCCATCATCATGAGTTAATGAGTCTCTGTTAACCACAGCCCCTCCGCAGCTGAGACGTCTGTATTTGTAACATTATTATTGTTTGGTTGAAATGCAGGCTTATACATACAGTGTCTTTTTACATGTTTTATTCTGTTCTATTAAAGCAAATTGAGACATTTTCAGCATTTTCAGCATAGCCCACCATATTACGTTACTATTTGTGACATTATATGCAGAGTGATAACAATTGTTTTTTGTTACAAGTTCTAAAAATTAACGTTGAATTCTGTATTGAACTTCAACGCTATTTCACCTGCTGACCAGCCAAAATGAAATAGGGAATTTTATTACATAACTCAGCTTGCTTCCAGACATTTTGCTTCACTGCCACTTTCTGCTGTTGTGTAAGACTATGAGTGCTGACATTTAGTACCATGTTATCAAAGCACATGAAAAAGACCAGGAGCCATTTGTTGTGCAGACATTGTTGGAGCATTGGACACTTTCGCAGCACAGTTCCAATCAACGAAAGCTGATCTGATGGAGGTTCTGGCCTGAACTGCATTGCAGTGCTGTTGAGTAAACAGAAGATTGAGCAGAACAGTATTGGGTTTCTTTGTTGTTTGTTCAGATCTAATGACACTGTGTGCAATTACTTTCTCTGTTTCGCCCCATAATGAGTGTGCCTTGATTTGGTGAGCTCAGGGGCTGTGTTATTGTCAGTGTATCTTGATACATGCAGCCTGCGCAAATGCTCGATTGATCAGCAGATTAGAATTACCCACTTAAATCGACTGGTCGCATAACTGCTCAGATGTAACAGCTCTTGTGTGTGTCTGTGTGTGTTTGTGTTTGTGTGTGTGCCTGCGTGCATGTGCGCGTGCACGTGTGTGTGTGTGTGTGTGTGTGTGTGTGTTGTGTGTGTGTGTGGTGCTCTTGTTTTTGCTGATTTTGGTGATACCTGGTACATTTACCAATAACCACTTTTGAGAGCTACCTCGTTTCTTTGTTATTGTCTTTACGATTAATACCATGATCCACATCCATCCATCCATCCATCCATCCATCCATCCATCCATTATCCATGCGCAGTGTATTCTGATTTAATGGATTTTTTATGACAAAAAAAAATATTTCAGACAAGTTTTGTAGTTATTTGTCTGAAATTTCACCCGATTCTCTTAAATCAATCACTTTTTAACACACAGGTTCAACAGAGAATTTTATTCACTTTAGATTATCTCATTGTCGTATATGGTTGTTTTTGTGTTTATGAACACAACATATCTCATGGTCTTATTAATTCACTGC
>OMNM01001500.1:0-13249 GCA_900302745.1 Parablennius parvicornis
GGAGCAGGGGTTTAAAGCTTCCTGCTCCACACCGTCGTGTCCTGCTTCAAGGTCCGGCTGCTTCTTGCCCGTCTTCAGGAAATCCAGGAAAGAAGCCATGAAGCCGGGTTTAAAGTCGAAGGTCTTCTCGTCAGTCTGGAACAGAAGCACAAGTCCATCATTGAAGGTGAAAACTATTTTCACAGTGAAGGTGATTCCACCAATGATAGTCAAAACTCAATCCATGTTTTATATTTGAGTTTGTTTTTTGTTTTTTTACCTAAACACTCATTTTCAATGGGAATGACCAACAATGAAGAAACAGCACAGGTACTTAAAGATATTTAGGATTTCCTTTATTATATGTTGTTTAAAGAGTCTGCACTTCAATTAACTCATAATCAAAAATACCAAGAATCCCCCCCAAAAAACCTTAATTTAATATTCAAACGCTGGAATTTCATTTTCAAAAGCTGAAACTGAAGTCAAATAAGTTGATTTAAGGGAGACTGCATACGTGAGAATACCAGGTGATGGCTGCTTTAAAGCAAGAGATTGACTCACATTAACGGTGCTATGTTTATTTCTATAACTGAAACATGTTCAAGTTCAGTTTGTTCATTTGCATCATTTATCCCACTAAAAGAGGGGGGGGCTGATCTGAGGAACATGTCAGCTGTCAATCACATAATGTAATTCCAGTTAGTTCAAACTCTGGGATCAATATGTGTTCAGTCAGTTAACAAGCATGAAGGTTGAGGTGGAGGCCAGAAACAATGTCCTAACTAACTGAGTTTAGTGTCACTACTGGACGCACGGTGTGGCACCTGGACCCTACAGAGGCTGAACAGGAAGTGGGTTTTATCTTGGTGGTCTTTCACTGTGAAGCCAGGAAGGGCAGATCTGCCACTGCCTCCCTGCATCTTCTCAGATGTGACAGCAGGTTCAGCCTGAGTACATCTGAAAAAAGGTGGAAGGTTGTTGAGATGCAGAGGAGAAGGTCATGCTGCCTCATTCAACAGGAGTGGATTAGAGGAGTAGAGGGGGGGTCCATGATGGGTTGAGGAGAAGGACGGAAAAAACTCAACCTTGACTGCTGCTCTATGTCATAATGAAACTCTTTGACTCTTTAATCCTGGTTCTTCTTGGTTCTACCTGGTTCCACCTGGTTCCACCTGGTTCCACCTGGTTCTTCCTGGTTAATCTTGGTTCCTACATGTTTCACCCGGTTCCTTCTAGTTCACGTCCCTCCTGTCCGAACCAGCAGGTGGCTCCTGGTGGATTGACTGGCTCAGCTGAGCTAAACCCACAAGAAGACCTTTGGGACTCCATGTTTGGCTCCAGGTTTCACCTCAGACTCCGCAGGAGCTTAGTTACTTCCTGGTCCAGATCTAAGTGGACATCCCTCAACATCAACAACAAATCCCAAAGTTCTCAGACATTAGAGAAGGTGCAGGACATTTGAACAACAGAGCAAAATTCTGAGTTTCTGAAAAATGTCAATTCTGAAGAATGTGTCCATGTGACAAAGAGACATTTGTCTGAACATTTGTCTTCGTGTGAACGAGGCCTTCACTGACCACCGATGCTGAACGCACTCCAGTAGCAATGGCGCAGATCCGACAGCAGGTGGCAGCACGGGTCCTGCTGAAAAAATGCAGTAACTGTGGCAACAGCTGCCCTGGTAACAGGCATCTCTCTCTCTCTGCCCTCTCTCTCTCTCCTCTCTCTCTCTCTCTCTCCCCTCTCTTTTGTCAGTCAGAACGAGCTGGCTGTCAGTCAACTATAACCTCCTTCTCTCCAAGCCTCCAGTCACACAAACGGGAGCTCAGATTAATGATACTGTCGCCTGATTGCACTGGAGACGACACTCAGCAGATCATTTCCTCTTCATTTCACTATAACAAACACCTGGACACATCACTGGCCTCACACACAGGTACTGGCCATGTGCCTGTGGGCACCTGAGGTGTGAGCGAGGCAGAGTGTCCTCTCTGTACCACAGGCTTCACTTTGAATAGATGAGGTATGAATTATATATGAAGCTACTGGCTTTGCTCATTTTTGCAGAGGGTGTAAAGCAACTTACCGAATTGGCGAGTTTCTGCATAGCAGCCCAGGATTCGGGGTTCAGTGGATCCTCCATTTCTTTCTTCCATTCATCCACCATCATCTGTGTTCACATCACAAAAACAGCATTTTAAAGCTCGTTGGTAAAGGATGGAGCTTTGCCAGGGATTTTCTTTTCACTGAGCTTTTGTCGTGTAAAGAGGACACATAACACAAAATGTATATGCTTTGTTGTTTTTATCATTCTCCTGATCTGTTTGTGCTCTCTCCTCTATCAGGGTGGGGCGGCGACTTCAGCCTCATATGTATGAAGAGGACAATGCGTGTACTCACTCAACTGATCTGGGGAATTTCATGAAGAGATAAATGATGGACACATGGCGACACTGTAATGCAGCTCCCACATGTTGGCATTGCATTTTGCAGCCTGGCTCCAGACACAAATGCTCAGTTTGAAGAAGAAATCCTGCAGCTCCCAACCAGCGAGCCAGGATCACAGAGGACACCCGCTCAGAGGATGTCTGATCAGACTGTACATTTGTTTGACTTTATTTAGAAAGGTGTCCCTTCACGCTCTAAATATTGACTGCGGATACTGTACGTCTCACTGTTGCTGAGGCAACAAGCTTTCTTTTCACTCCAACATGAAATTCAAAGTTGAGTCTGTCATGCACGGGTCCTCTGCATCGCTTCCTAGCTGCAGCTCCTTCTTCCCACACGCCCGACATCAGACAGCCAAATGGAATAAGGCTCAAACGTTACAAGAATCGAAGCATTTCTGCTCAAAAATTGATAGTCACTGACACTTTATCATCATTACTACATAACATACTGTATGTTGTAGTTTTGTCTTGTACTTGAATTCCCATGTGTGAGGAATTTGTTAAAACCATCACATATGAAGCAAAAAGCGAACATTTTGTTCCCAAAGTTGATGCAATTCCAATGAATTTAACAAGGATCAAACAGGGACGGCTCAACCGAGTCAGAACTGCAGCTCTGTTTGGTCTTTCTGGTCTGCAGTGCTCAGTTTCTATCCAAAACATCCAGAGAGAGAGAAGTGGTGACCTGGTGACAGGTTCATGGATACTGAAGGCTGGTCCGGGGCGTACAGGGGTCTGCAGGGCTCTGGAGCCACATGAGGCTATTCAGCTCCTCTGTAGAGGCTTCATAAAGCGTTCAGAAGATCTAAAGAAAAATAAAGACTTCTTTTTCATTTTTATTTAATTTGCATTCCATACTGATTTTCAGATATGGTTGAGTCTTCAGGCTGAAAATAGCTAAATAAGGTAGAGCAGCTAAATCAGCCATAGCTTTGAAGAAAAAAAAAAAACCTTTACAAATTACCACAGCAGCTAAAAATGTACCATAATAAAATAATATATCCAAATTGTACCTGTGACACTATATTAATGCAGCCTTTTTTCTTTTATTTATTTGTAATAATTTTTTTCTTTAATTCAAATAATTAACATGTTTTGCGGATCCAGACTAGTTTTATTCTGTGGAAAATAGTGAAAACGGCTCCTTTGGTCGTAAAGCTTGCAGACCCCTGGTGTTGTCCCATCTATCAAACCAGCTAATGTAGATCTAACTGCTGCAGAGGTTCACGCTGATTTGGAAAGAAAATGCACCACTGTTAGTTGCTTATGTCAAACAGTTTGAATGTTGGGGCGTTCACAGATGGTTGTAAAGTATGAAGTGATCTGATTTTTTAAAAATCTTGCCTCCCAAGATAAAATATTCAATAATGAACAATAAGGAATAGGAATTCCCAGATTATTGTACTTCCTTCCATACTTTGGCCTCAGATTTAACATGGATTCATGTTACTCTTCTTTAATAATTCACGCCTGTGACGATGCCACTCCTCCACAAGCTGTCATGTATAACTTGACAGGGGAGATGTGAAAACTTTCAGCTTTGGTCACACGTCACACAGTGCCAGTCCACTCACAGTTTGTGTGTCAAAATCTTTCCTGGATCCACATAATCTATCTCCCCGTCAATTCCTACCTTTCAACAGTCACAAAGAAAAGAGAAGGATGAAGGCGCTTCGCCGGCGCAGCTAATGGGCAAAAAATTAACAGAAGCCAAACACCCAATGGAAACTGACAGGAGATGCTAACTAGCCCTCCCGTTAAATATGTGCCAAACATGAGGCCTTTGGGCCAAGAAATGCCCAAGAGGGTCCAAATACACAAGGATGACTTCACAATAGATAAACATCAACACTAACCAGCAAAAATGCTTATCGCCAAGACATGAGGGACACCTGACCTGGCCTGAGATGAGTTTGTCTTGCCTGTGTTAGACTATCAGGAACAAAGTGTTCTTCCTCTCATCTGTAGCCTCTGGTGTGTGTTGTTTACCTCTCCAGCTCTCTGCTGAAGCTTCATCATGTCGTCCTGTGTCTGGGTCAGCTCGTTCCTGCCGATGTCCATGGGGGCGCTGGGTCCAGGGCTCAGGCCCAGGGAAGGGGCCGAGCCCACAGATCCATCGGATAGGACGGGCTCGCTGCTGGACAGAGAATCCGTCCTCAGCAGGGACTCTGACGACGGCATTGAGGGCACTGGCAGTTTGATCTAAGACGAGGATGAATTAACGAGATTGAGCAGGTTTCACAATTAAATCCTTCATGTAGAACATGTCAGTTTTGACAATCTGTGGAATTAAATATCTTCAGGTGTAACATTAGCTTCATATATTAAAATCATAATGCAGCAAAGAAGCCAAGTTTAACAGATTGATACAGACAATGTAACACCAGGGAGCTTTTACACTTTAGAAAGAGTTCTGGTGTTACTTAACGTCGGACTGCTTGTTGGCACCATTCAGCAAAGAGAAATTCATTCAAAATCTTTAAAATTGTGTCACAGTACTGTTTTGTTGGACATACCAGGGCTTAGCTTGTCTTTAGATATCAAATATGTTAATGTTGTCTTCATATATTGTTTTCCAATTATTATAAGGTTATAGTAGGAAAATATGAGGAAATATATGTTCACAGGGTGCCAACATTTAATCTGTATTTTTGGGAAAAAGCTACTAAAACAACTTCAGCTAGTGTTCATATTAGTGCTATTGTGATTTGAATGTGCAGTAAACCACGCTGATGCTAGTGGAAGGAAGTGTAACAGCATTACTTTTGCCACCAACTGCATACTAAAATAAAAATAGCAAAGCAGTTACAGATTCTGTACTTTGAAAATAGTTGTGAAGCTGCTGTTTCTCTTTGTGCTGCTCACTGTAGATTTAGCATTAGTAAGAGGCTTTATCTTGCCAGCATTACATTATCCTCCACTTTACTGTTGGAGAATCATCCAAAACTAAATCTGTTATTTTTACAGTACTATGAATGAAATTATTGCTCAGTCAGCTTGTGTCTATGGTACTTTGTATTGCCGTTTTGCTGTACGTGCTATGTGCACAATGTTCAAAATATGTGAAAAATTCACAAGGTGTCTACTTTTTATTTTCAGTAACTAGGGAAGTGTATATGACATTATATGACAAGTAAGTAGTAAATGTTATTGAGTACTACATGCCAATAACGTTATTTAATTTACCTTGATAGGTCTGATGGGTTCCTGCTGGGCTTCCTGGGATGTGAGCTGTGGCTGCTGATTGTGAAGATGTTGATGGTGCATTTGGTGGTGAGAGCAGGACACCTGCTGTTGCTGCTGAAGGTGCGGATGATGGTGCTGCTGCTGCTGCTGATGTGCCGCTTGGTGGAGTTCCGCCTGTTGGCTGTGATGTTGCTGCGGATGCTGTTGTAGATGCTGCTGCTGGCTGAAGTGTGGTGGCCGGTGCTGCTGAGGAGGATGATATGGAAGGCTTTGTGCTTTGTTGAGATCTCGGTGTGTTTCCACCAGGACTTCTTCCCTCCTGCCTCGTCCTCGACCGCGCCCACGGCCCCTCCTACTTTCTCCAGCCGCTGATCCCATCAAGCCCCTACAGTACGGAGGCTCTGGAAGAGGACGAATACGTGGTCTGCCTCGTGGGCGAGGAGGACCTTCACGTTTTGGTTTGGTTGGTTTTCTGCCTCGTTTTTTGGGACCATCGTGGGGAATAAGCTGTGGAGGCTGTCCAAGTGAAGAGTAGCTGGATGGGTGGCAAAAGTCTAAGTCACCCATCAGCGGACTGAGTCCACCTACCCCTGACACTCCAGCAGCCTTCCTACAGCTTGACACCAAATCAGGCAATAAGTCAGGAAGGCGTCGACTGTTTAGGCGGATATCAGCCGGAGCATCAGCTTTATCTTCATCATCCTCAAACTCATATTCCTGGGCATAGTTTTTCTTTGTTTGAGGTTGTGGCTCACGGCGCTGTTTGAGCAAGTGGAAGGAGCTCGTCTTCAGCAGCTTTTTAGGGCGAGATGAACAGAAGATAGGTGAAGTCAGGCCAGCGGTGTTGGAATTTCCACCTACTCCCACACCTGCCATCATCTTGTTGACGGAGCCATCCCCTTGAGTTGCTGAACTCAGTCCCATGGTGGGAGTTTGGGACTGAATAAGACCTAGCTGGTCAGTATTCACAGTGGAGGGAAGCTCATGGGTCTTCAAAGAGTCCAGGTTTAGATGTAGATTTCCATTCCCTGTTCCTGGAAGGCTGTGGCAGTATTGCCCATAGCCTTGATCAGTGTGATGACCAACCATATCATAGCCTTCTCCAGCACCTCCTGTCTTTATGGCCTCCATACCCTCCTGTGTCTGCCCATGACTCTGGCTGAGACTTTCCTGAGCAGTTTGGCCTACACCAGAGTCTGCGGAACAGCTCGTCTTGTAATCAGTTGAACAAAACATGTCATCCATTTCAGGAAAGAATGAGCGGTCCTCATCATGCAAGAGAGAGTCTGGAAAGCAGATGGACGATAGTGGTGCAAACCGCTGCTGAGCTTGACTTTGCCCAACTTTATCTGTCTGGCTCACGGAGTCAAACTGGTGCTGTTTAAGCTGATCTAACTGGGAATGTGACAGTTGCCTTTCAGGCTCTCTTGACTGGGTTTGCTGGTGTTGTTGCGGTGTCCCCATACTTGTTGCCATCCGGTGGGAGTGTGGATGACCTAAGTGAATGTGTGATAGCTGATGATGCCCGTGTGCTTGTTGTTGGTGGAGACCATGGGGGTGGGGGTGGGCTTGAGGCTGGTTGAGGTGGTGCAGATGAGAGGGGGTAGATAAGCCTAAATCTGGTTCTGTGAGGAAGTCATGGAGGTCTGAGGCTGTTTGTTGGGGATGGTGGTGAGGCGTGAGTCTGTGTTGTTGTCTATGTCTGTCACTACCACCTCCCTCCCCTCCTGTTACCCCAACCCCAGTAATGTCCATGGTGCCGCCATTGTCTCTGCTGCTGGTCCGAGAAAGAGACTGATCTATCATGTCTAGAGGGGACAATGAGTTCTGACTTGCTCGGCTCTGATCTCTTGGTTGGGCTGAAAGGCTGTAGTGGGTATCCATACCCTGAGACTGGAGCTGGAGCTGCAACTGTGAGGATTGGTTCTGTGGGTGAGATTCCACACCAGCAGGCCCTGTTCCTCCTGCTGAACCCATTATGGCCTGCTGACTCAATGGATGTGGCTGTTGCTGCTGCTGCTGTTGTTGTTGTTGTTGTTGTTGCTGAGGAGGAGCTTGCTGGGGGTCCATCTTGGTGCGGGTAGTATGAGATAGGACAGACTGTAGCATGTGGGTTTGTGGGGGAGGGTCTGGTGAAGTGTTGATCATAGAGAGGGGGACCTGACTTTGTCGAGCTTGCTGCACATCTGGTGTGCTACATAAATAGTCGTTTGCGTCGGATGGTTTCTTCAGATCCATGTGAGAGTGGGTGTGCGAGTGGGAATTGGGATGGCTATGCTGAGAGTGTTGGGAGTGCTGTGTATGCTGAATGTGCCTAGAGTGCTGCGAATGTTGCTGAGAGTGTGTGGATACATGTGCGATGTGATGGGAGTGTTGGGAGTGGGGATGCTGTGTGTAAGGGTCTCGTCTTCCATAATGCACCACAGAACCCAGGGACTCGTGTTGTTGTTGGTGAGAGTGTGTTGGATGGGAGTGAGAAAGGGAATCGGTGATGCCTCTCACTCCTGAAACTGGAGACTTTGATATGATCAACTCAGACTTGATCTGTTGCTTCTTCTGTGATATCTCTAACTGTCTGTTTAAGTCATTGGAAGTGTCACTAACTGATGTTCCAGGACCAGATCCGCTGGTGGTGTTACTGGTACGGATCACACTTTGAAGATGGTAGCGCTCATCTGAGATCTTGTCAATGTCATAAGCCACACCCTTGCCTTCACCATCCCTGGCCTGAGAGAGTGACTGGGGTAGTTGCTGAGGATGTGAGTGGTGCTGGGTACCATGAGGAGTCGAGCTCTGGTCATGTAGTAAATGGTGGATGAGGAAGTCATCATCTTCATCGTCATCCTCATCTTGGGAACGCTCAACCCCGAGCATGTTTGTCTCTGTTTTGGCCTTGGGTGGTGTTAGACGGAAGGACTGGTTCTGAGTTTGTGGGGTATCGGGGAAACCTTGTGGTGAAGATATAAAAGGAGGAGATAGGATGGGAGGCAAATATTTTGTGGCCCCTGACCCTCCAGGGGATTGTGTAGGACGAGCAGCAGCCGGAGAATGCAATCCAGGGCGACTGATAGCAGAATTGACCGAGGGTGATGTATTAGACTCAGGCAGGTGGTAAGAACTGCTGCCTCCATTACCAATACCTGCAGCCCCTGATCCTGATGCTACAGATCCAACTCCACTGCCAAGTGCAGGTGCTCCTGATATGGCTGCACTACCTGTTGATCCACCCCCATACCCTAAGGAAGGACTGCCTGCTCTTCTAAGAGAGGCTGAGCCAAAACTGGAGTCCTCAAATACTATGTCTGCAGAGAAAGAGCGTCCTCCCGAGCCAATACCAGCAAAGGCTTTTACTCCAGTACCCCCTGCTCCAGAGCTCAAATCCTGGGAATGAGGTGAACTGAAGCCACCATATGGCTGGGCCATGTGTGCTGATGGAGGCTGATTGGGAGAGTAGGACTGGGCATGTTGCCGTGGAGGCGTATGGTCGGGATGGACTGGTGTAGATTTGGCAACAGGTTGAGAGCCATAGGTGGATAAGCATTGCTTGGTTGCTGGCTGTTGAACAAGTGTTGATGACACAGACGGCAAAGGGGGTCCTGGTGGTGCTGACGGAGGTGGTGGCTGTTGACGAGAGGGGGCAGACAAGGAACTGGTGCTGGTCTTGGAGCTGGATGATGAGGAAGAGGAGGTGGAGGAGGCCGATGGTGGGGTATGGGGGGTACGAGAAGAAGATGACGCAGAGCCCGAAGAGCCATACCCACTTGTTGAGCTAGAACTCTTGGCACCCTTACTGGCTGATGAAGAAGAAGCAGCTGATGAGCTGGAGGATGAGGGTGTGTAGGGAGTCTGGATAATTGGCTGATATGTCTGGGTTTCCATTCTTGGCGAGGGTTTGGGGTCAGATGAGGGGCTCTCTTCCCCAAGAGGACTGCAGGACATTCCAGCATGTCGATGGTGGCTGACAATCTGCTGATAGCCAGAGGACCCACCACAGCTGGAATACTGCTGTAAAGCTGTGGGCTGGGCTGGGGACGAACGTTGGTAATGCTTTATCACACTGTCTTGCCGGGAAACTGCCCTCTCTGGAGGAGGCTGTGGAGGTGCTGCAGATGCCAGGGCTGGTGTGGAAGAGAACATGGAGGCATTATATAGTTGAGAGGACTGATTGTGGAGCTGTGAGGACAACAGATTAAACTGAGGAGGGGGCAAGTGGCAACTGGAGGATGTGGAAGGGATTTGGGATTGTGGAGGGACAGTGGGCTCCTGGGAGGCTCGGTAGGTGGCACTCTGGGAAGATAGCAGCCGATCAAAGCCAAGGCTGGACTGGGAGGGTGTTTTAATGTGCAGCAAGGAATCATGGGGGGATATTAAACCATTAGAAGTTGGGCTGTATGTAGGTGCATCCTGTAGGGATAGGGATGGGGTGAAAGACCGTCCAGAAAAGGAGCCAGGATGCTGGTATGCAGAAAGGGCTGAGGAGGAGGGGAAGGAGCTTGAACCAGGCAGTGCTCCCGTAATAAAGAGCTCCGCTGGGGCCGGTGTATGCATTGCTGCAGGACACATTACATAGACAGTGTTGGTAAATCCAAGATAAATAATTTATACTTTGGTATTTTTTTTTTTTTTAAACTAAAGCATTACATTTCCCAAACAAGCTGACACTTACCAGTCTGCCAAGAGGGAGTACGAAATTGAGAAAGAAGGGAGGAAGCAGAGGGTGAGGGCTGTGGTCCCCGGGACTCCAGAGCAGAAATCAGGTTCATTACCGAGGGGTCGGGACCGGAGGGGCTGGCATGGTGGAGGCTGGCATCAAACAATCCTGACAGTCCTAGCAACAAACAACAAAAAAACAGACGACCAAATGATATCAGAGAGCATTTAATAATAAAATGATGGTTTCAGTAAAACTTTTACTTTTTTCCTTTAATCTTTTTTTTATTTTTGTAGTACAGTCCATCTAATGCCCGAAAATAATATACATTTTCTCTAGGTAAACCACTGTGTTCTAAAGCAGTGTTTGATATAAATGTCTTTCTTTTGGGGAGGAGTAACTATATAGTCTCTTTATTCATTTTCCTTTTCATGTCTTTTAAGTCCAAGTCAAGTATGGTCCTGATCCTGTTTTCCATCTGATTCATATTCAGGTTCATTGTCTGTGACTGGTTTGTCTTTCACTGCAGTGAATCAAAAAATGATTTGATTAGATTTGATTACACTTTCTATAGACAGTAGGCACTCTCTCCCGGACAACTCCCCCTCACAAGTCATTTGAATAAACTGGCAACGGATCTCAAATTTAACACGGCTCCGCAAAAATTGATAACTCAAATGGTACATGATAGCTCTTTTTATATCATTTCATTTAAGTTATGCGGTCATGCAACAGCAGCAGCACATAATACCAGTCCCATACTCAATCAATACAGAAAAAGACTACATAGCTTTGTCCTTACCAAGGGTGCGTCCAGCAGCACCCCAGGCTCCACCCTGTCTCGTGCTTCCTGGGTGGTGGTTGGTTGCATAGCCTTGGAGGGGGTGAGAGGCGCCATAGGCTTGCCGATGGAGCAGTTCTGAGTCCGGATGGGACGACCTGGAGCTCCCATACATGAGACTAAGAAACATATGGCTTAGCGTTAATACCAACAGTAGCACTTCATCAAACCTGTTGGCTCAGGGTCTGTGGCAAGCAAAATCTTCTCAAAATCCTCAAGTGTATTATGTGAACACTTTTACGAAAACACAGAACACTCTGTTAGTATGCACTTGATCCATTCAGCCACCCATCTTATATCACTGGTTATTCCAAATGATTGCAGCTGCTGGAGTCTGTCCCATCCAGCATTGGGCCAATTGTATGATGCACTCTCCACAGGCCACCAGCCTCAAAACTAACCTCCTGAAGAAGCGACTCTTGATGAAGACAAACATGTTTTCCACAAAAATATTTCCATGAGCGATAATTGTTTTGAATGGTTTGAGATTTTAATACAAGATGATATTCAGTACTTGCAACAGAGTCGTCTTATGCCTCTCTCAACCAGATATAATGCACCGATGATCCAGCAGTGGCATAATTAAATACGTATCTTGATATTAGAACAGAGAGATCTGATTCTAACAATAGAAGACACAATGTACTTTTATATTATTTCACGCAGGTACAATGTCACTTAAAAAGAGGTTATTTGTTACCCAGTAGCTGTTCTCAGGTTTGTGCTGACGCTTTACAAACAATCCTTAATAATAGCAATTAGCAAGCAGAAAAATAAACAATGATCTAATTTTAAAATATGTTGTAAATGTTGCACAATGGTTATACACACCTAAAATATACACGATTTAAATGAGAATTAAAGTCAGTAACAATGCTTTTATAACTTTTGCAGCATTGATCATTGTGAGTAATTATTATCACAATAACATTTGGTGCTAATTCTTCTTAAATCTTCTTGTGCATCCTATTTGATTCCGAACTATCTTGAGAGTATAAAAAACGTAGTCTGTATGTAGTCACATGAAGCACTAATAAGAGTTAAGGCTTTGTGAACCAGATTCACATTTTCAGGTAATAATCAGTTCCAGATTTAATAGACAGAACTGCTACTGGTGCCGAGTAGAAACCCTACTGAGCTGCTTTTGGATCACAAAGAGGTAGAATCAGGAGACGCCATTAAATACAGAACAATTCATTCGACAGTTGACGTCTGTTGGCAAGCCGAGAACATTTTTTTTTGCGATATGTGGCTCTTCAGCTCATCTGTAGCGGTTCCCTGAAGATTCCCTTGCTAAAAATGGCTTCAAAATAGTGAAAATAGTTAAAAATGCTATTTTTTTTAATTATTCTCATTGGCTTAAACAGAGAAATAGCCAAAGCAGCAATAATTAAAATAACTAGAAGCCCATGGATAATGTGAAAAGTAAATACTTCCTAAGCCATCTGAATTAGTAAACACAGTTTAAACACAAAAATGTTTTTTGAAAAAAAGGGAAAACAGCAAAAAGCATTAAATTCTAAAATAGCAGTATCCACAACAAAAAAATCACTAAAAAATAAAACCAGTAATAACATCTACAGTCAAAAATGTAAAAAAATATTAAAAAAATAAATAAAAAGTCTAATGTTCTCAATTGTGGAAAGGTCATAAATGCACATTAAGCTAGTTTTTGTATAAAAATAAAATCCTATATTTACACAACTTTATAACTGAGTTTTATCCCCATTCAGAAGGATCAATCTGTTTTGTGGTTCCACTTCTCCATTTATTTGTTAGAAAGTGGTAGAAAGCCTCTTTTGGCCATAAAGGTTCCAAACCTCTGAACTATTAGAAGCCTGAAACAGTCTCACCAGTAATACTGTACCTATTGTATTCCCCTCTGAAGCTTCTTCTTTTTTGAGTTGGTGAAATGGTGAAATTGGGGGGGAAAAAAAGCCTTCGGGAGAAGAAGGTTTGATTCAATATGAGACAGTCAGCATTAATAAAACTAAAATAACAAAATCCTTGTAGGTTACAATCTAATAAAGGGAGAGGGACAAGTTTCTTTTGTGGACTCTAATTATTAGTCTCACAGTGAGAAAGATCAAACTTGATTGAAAAATCAAATTTGTCTTGCGCTGTGGAGTTTGCATGTTC